>SJYT01070700.1:126447-147675 GCA_006410635.1 Cephalophus harveyi | reverse complement strand
CACTTGACTTCACATTCCAAGATGTCTGGCTCTAGATTAGTGATCACATCATCATGATTATCTGGCTCGTGAAGATCTTTTTTGTACAGTTCTTCCATGTATTCTTGCTACCTCTTCTTAATATCTTCTGCTTCTGTTAGGTCCAGACCATTTCTGTCCTTTATCGAGCCCATCCTTGCATGAAATGTTCCCTTAGTATCTCTAATTTTCTTGAAGAGATCTCTAGTCTTTCCCATTCTGTTCTTTTCCTCTATTTCTTTGCACTGATCGCTGAAGAAGGCTTTCTTATCTCTTCTTGCTATTCTCTGGAACTCTGCATTCAGGTGCTTATATCTTTCCTTTTCTCCTTTGCTCTTTGCCTCTCCTTTTCACAGCTATTTGTAAGGCCTCCCCAGACAGCCATTTTGCCTTTTTGCATTTCTTTTCCATGGGGATGGTCTTGATCCCTGTCTCCCGTACAATGTCACGAACCTCATTCCATAGTTCATCAGGTACTCTATCTATCAGATCTAGGCCCTTAAATCTATTTCTCACTTCCACTGTATAATCATAAGGGATTTGATTTAGGTCATACCTGAATGGTCTAGCGGTTTTCCCTAATTTCTTCAATTTCAGTCTGAATTTGGTAATAAGGAATTCATGATCTGAACCACAGTCAGCTCCTGGTCTTGTTTTTGTTGACTGTATAGAGCTTCTCCATCTTTGGCTGCAAAGAATATAATCAATCTGATTTCGGTGTAATTAAATTACTATGATTCAATATTAACTAAAATAAAACAAAATAAATTCCTTTAACTGGCTAAACAATGGTCAGTTTTCGTATGATGATTTTAGTATAATACACCATTAGAGGTTACCTCAGAGCCTGCTGGGAAGTTGTTATAGAAATAAAACCATCATGATAGCCACTGACTTCTCCCTGATCCTTTAGTTCCTTCTTAAACTCGGACTGACCCAACATTCAGAACCATAAACCCCTGCTGGCTTCTCCCATTCGCTCCTGTTCTGTACTGACTCCCACTGCAATCCAAGATCTCCCACATTTACTCCTGCCTCTTGGTCCAGAGCATGGTACTGGAAGCAGTGAAGCTCCCATAACTCTCTACCATTCTCTCATATTCTCCTTTTGATGTGGACACCAAAGAAGAATTGGTATATGGGCCATGATAAACTGGTGGAACATAGAAAGAAGGTGTCAGTCATAAATTTTTTAAGCCTGAAATTCCATTTATTTGAGACACTTTATTTTCTTCTCCTGTGTTTTCACAATTCAAATTCAAGCAATATTGCACATGATGTTTCCACAAGACACAAACCATCTCCAGAGCTGTTGATGGTATGTTTCTAGGGATGGAAATAATGCCACAGTTAGCCGGGGAATAACCCCACTCACTGACACAGTGCAAATTCTCATTGTCCTTCTTTATTCCAAGCTAAGTCAAATCCTTCGTACAAAAATAAAACCAAGGTCATAGTGTAATTATAGCCAATGAAAAGGTCTCTGGGAAGCTGGATTGGAGAGAACCGTCTCTCATCACTCTTTCTCTTAGAAATAATCTCAAGCAACAGCATCATTTGTACCTTTGATATTCAGAAAAACAAAAGGGAAAATGCTGTGCATTCCAAAAGCCCCAAGCTCACTGGCACCATTGAGAGAGGATATATCTCAGAGTAAAAAATAATTTAATGCTGTTCTGACGTAGCTATAAAAGAAAAAATTTTTTTATGGTTGATACAATTGTCACATTTCAAACCTCTGGACAAAAATTTATGCAAATGAAGAAGGATGAAAGCTCAGTTGGATATAAAAACGTTACAAGAGAATGCTTTGAATGCTTATTTACTCAAGCATCAGTTCAGTTCAGTTCAGTTGCTCAGTCGTGTCCAGACTCTTTGTGACCCCATGAATCACAGCACGCCAGGCCTCCCTGTCCATCACCAACTCTCGGAGTTCACTCAACTTACGTCCATCGAGTCGGTGATGCCATCCAGCCATCTCATCTTCTGTCGTCCCCTTCTTCTCCTGCCCCCAGGTTTCCATAATTATTGGTTTAAAGACTAATCTAGCATACAATTAAACAGTTGGTTAATATCCACCCCATGAAGGTATGTGCATTAGTCTTATACATTCTGAAGAGCCACTCAAAGATGTATTTTAAAACACAATCCACACTCCTGCTTTATCAGGTCATCTTATATATACTTGAATTAGGTAGATACAGGTTGTTCAGTGGTAGAATTCTCACCTGTCACACAGGTGGTCCGGGTTCATTTTCCGGCCTATGCAGCCACAGTGTCCCCTGTTTAGGGGCTTCTCTGGTGGCTCAGATAGTAAAGAATCTGCCTGCAATGCAGCAGACCTGAGTTTGATCCCTGGGTCAGGAAGATCCCCTGGAGAAGGTTTGTGACCCCATGAATCACAGCACGCCAGGCCTCCCTGTCCATCACCAACTCTCGGAGTTCACTCAACTTACGTCCATCGAGTCGGTGATGCCATCCAGCCATCTCATCTTCTGTCGTCCCCTTCTTCTCCTGCCCCCAGGTTTCCATAATTATTGGTTTAAAGACTAATCTAGCATACAATTAAACAGTTGGTTAATATCCACCCCATGAAGGTATGTGCATTAGTCTTATACATTCTGAAGAGCCACTCAAAGATGTATTTTAAAACACAATCCACACTCCTGCTTTATCAGGTCATCTTATATATACTTGAATTAGGTAGATACAGGTTGTTCAGTGGTAGAATTCTCACCTGTCACACAGGTGGTCCGGGTTCATTTTCCGGCCTATGCAGCCACAGTGTCCCCTGTTTAGGGGCTTCTCTGGTGGCTCAGATAGTAAAGAATCTGCCCGCAATGCAGCAGACCTGAGTTTGATCCCTGGGTCAGGAAGATCCCCTGGAGAAGGGCATGGCAACCCACTCCAGTATTTTTGCCTGGAGAATCCCGTGGACAGAGGAGCCTGGTGGGCTGCAGTCCACGGGGTCGCAAAGAGTCAGGTATGACTAAGCGACTAACACACACCCAGATACATAGGTTAGCTTAGGCAGATTCATCCAAATACTGTCTCTTTGTAACAATTCATTTTTTAACGTTGCTTAAGTATAATTTCCTGCTCTCTGTCCCACAAATACCTTTAACATATCACTCATTTCTCTTCACTTTAGAATACTATGCCAGCCCTCCAACTGCCTAGATTCTATCCTGTGCTTCCAAAAATGCTAAACTAAGGTTCTTAAAGGACTAAGTGTTATTTGGAATTCATTCCATGAGTAGGGATTGCTTCTGCATTGTTTCTGAAGGCAAGACACAGTCTCCCTTTAAAATTCTCCAACAACACCTACTAGCAATTAGAGAACGTTTAACATTTTCTTTTAATGTTTGTGAAAGTTGATGCCAGCTAGCAATTTTTTTCATGAGAAAACTATACCTATTCTAAACCCAGACAAAGGAGAAGAAAGAAATGAGAAAGGGAAAATGATTTTCAGAAATAACCAGATTTTGCTCTGCTCTTTTCCCCTTCAATTCTTAGATTTCCAATTTCGGCTTCTTCTCGATACATCTTTATGAGGACTTAACAGGTGTTCCTCAGCCATGTTACATACTTTTTTATCAGCAGAAATGCCATAGGAATAAACACACTCTGTACCGTGGCTACCTTAGAACAATTTAATTAATGTTATACCACACTGGTTTGACTGTATACTAAGAAGATGCTAAAATGTGCAAACAAATATTCTAGTGAACTCAAGAGTTTCTTTGTCTTAACTTTATTTTTAGAAGATATTTAAAACTGAAGAATGCAACTCAACAACAGGACTTCTTTAGGAGTGAGGGAAGAATCACTAGAATTAAGACAAGAGAATTCCATTATTCTGTCTGTCTCCCTACTTAGGCCTGGTACCTTTTCACAATGTCCTGTGCTCAAAGTGTCAGTCCTTGAAGTTGGCTCTGTAGTGAACATGTGTGTGTGTATATGTGTGTGTGTGAGTATATGTAATTTTGCTTTTACAATGTTGGCAGTAAGAAGAAGCCTACTAATTTCATTCAGCATGATGACAGGCCCTAGCATTTTAATTATTTTTCATGTTGTGAGTAATTTATTATTCATTGGGTATCTTCCCTGTAAATCTTGTCCACACTCTGTAGGGTTTTTCTTTGGTGCCCAACAAAGGGTTTCATTGCAATAAGAATCAAGGTGTGTCTATGCTGTTACCCAGAACCCAGGCAATGCCAGTCCTTCAGGCCAGCCCAGGAGTTCGGGGTGGGGAAACAGAGTCATTTTAGAACATCTTCATCCCTTGGCCCAGAGAGCAGCAGAGTCATCACCCAGGCCCTCCTCGAAGGGCATTTCAAAGCACACTTTCCAGAGCCGAATTCAGGACGAGCACCAGACTCAAATCAAATCTCACTGCCCGTGCAAGAGAGACCCGGAGGAATGGACTGGCTCCTTTTCAGGAACATTTGCCTTTTGATCATTTTAATGGTAAGTAGACTCTAAAGGCCTGGGAAAGAAGTACAGACCCGAGGCCTTGCCTCCTGTGTCAGCTGTTGGACTTTCTCCCTGGGATTTGCTCCATTTTTAAACTTTTTCCTGCCAAGGGAGTTCTATGAGTCTAGCCTCAGGTACTTCAAAGGATTCTCCATGCTGGATAAATGCCATAGAGAAGCAGGGTGAGAATCTGGCTGAATTAGACCTAAATGACATCAGAGACAGACTCTAATTCAGATAAACTTCTGGAATATTTATATAATTTATAATCAGAAATGCAATTATTTTTCTATTTTCTTTTACTTAGACCGATTGCTGTCAAAATTCTCAATGCAAATGGGTTCTAGGGAAGTAAAGTCGATCAACCCCATTTATTTTAAACAGTTATTTCCCTGAGAGTTTGTTTCAATGTGGAAGAATGTTAACTATTTCAGGATTGCCCTGCAATTACTTATAAAATATTTAAGTCATAGGAGTTTTTTCCTCAGAAATGACTTAAGAAAAATGAATGCCATGAAGAGAAACCCTTTCTGGAATTATTAAGGCATTCCTACAGTCCAGGAAAGGAACAATTACATGATCTATTTTTTCCGTGTAAACATGGCATTTTTGATATTATATTACTTTCCTCCAACCCTCATAACGCATAGTGAGTATTCTAGCCTTCAAAGAGATTGTTGCTGTTGTTGTCTAGTCGCTAAGTCGTGTCTGACTCTTCTGCAACCCTGTGGATCGTAGCCCGCCAGGCTCCTCTGTCCGTGGGATTTCCCAGGCAAGCATACTGGAGCATGTTGCCACTTCTTTCTCCAGGGGATCTTCCCAACTCAGGGATGGAACCCGCATCTCCTGCATTGGCAGGTGTATTCTTTATCACTGAACCACTAGGGAGGCCCATTTGAAAGAGATTAGGCAGCTCCTAATGCCAGATCCTTAGAGGAACAAAGATCAGGTTAGTTAATTCACCAAACAACTGTCAATTCAACTAGAAAAGTCTATTTGAGAATAAAATAAGTTAGATTAGACTAGACTTAAATCTATTATTGGTCAAGTGACAGAACAATTGGATCAAAACAGTTAAAAAATAAGTGGAAAGACAGAAGAGAATAGTTGGGAATTGTAGGGGTTTTTCCCCCAAGCAAATAAAGCCAAATACCTATAGTTGGCTGCACCTCAGTCTCCCAGGAATGTCAGCAGTGGTGCTCCAACCTAAGCTTGATAAATGATTTCCACCCTATTCTCAGGCGGTGGTGTTATATGAGACTCATGTGAATGTCAGCTCAAAAGGGCAGAAGGCAGCCAAGTGGGGAAGATAAGGGATCGTTGTACAGTTGGTCTGGCAGGCACTGTCCTTCCGCAGTTCACGTTTCTATGAACTTCAAAAGTGGTGCAGGAGCCTGACGCTGCCAAAGGGCACACAGTCCAAGCTTGGAAGGGAACACCGGTAGAACATTCCATTCTCTGAGCTTGGAAGACAGAGTACAAAATGACAATTTTTGAAAAATATGTGTAAGCTGAAAAACTCCAAATAGACTTGCAATGCCCTGCTGTCATGATCATTGTTCATTTATTCCACTAAAGGAAGAGGGCACATTCTGACTTTATCTTTAACAGAAATCAAGAATCATCAGTATGGCTTCTTGATACACTTCTGTGGGTTATCTGCATATTTTGACTCAGAAAAACTTTTATTTCTGTAAGAAAAACTGATTGCATGTATCAAGAGTTTAAAGGTGACTTTTGAGCACTAAATTTTGCCTCCTATTCCTCTATGCACAGCATGTTTTATGACAATATTATTAACTGAAGAGTTCATTTTTCTTCTCTTGATCTTGAAAGAGTATTATAGTCCAGATTCTCAGGACCTCTTTTTGGTAGTATTGATTTATTATCCTTAGTAATTTTGGAGTTTTTGATACTAAATTTCTCCCGACATGCCTGCATGCTAAGTCACTTCAGTTGTGTCCGACTCTTTGCAACCCTATGGACAATAGCCCACCACGCTCCTCTGTCCACGGGATTCTGCAGGCAAGAATACTGAAGTGGGTTTCCATGCCCTCCTCCAAGGGATCTTTCTGACCCAGGGATCAAACTCACATCTTCTGTGGCTCCTGCAATACAGGTGGATTCTTTACTGTTAAGCCACGAGGGACACCCAAATTTCTCCCTACTCCCCACTAAAGTATTTGTGTTTTACATTTCTTAATAATGGTGATAGACTTAAAGACTTGCATTTCTAACAGATCCCTTAACGTATCAATTAATAACTTTTGGAATTGGGAAGTAGAGAGATGATATGGGGAGGGTGGTGGGAGGGGGGTTCAGGGCTGGGAACTCATGTACACCTGTGGTGGATTCATGTCAGTGTATGGCAAAACCAATACAATATTGTAAAGTAAAAATATAAAATTTAAATTTTAAAAAGAAAAAGAAACTTCTAGCATGTTTCAACATTGGAATAAATGCAAGAAATGTTTAAGGACAATCAATACAATATTATAGATGCTGTGGAAAACAGGCATGCCTACTTGTCTTTCGGGCTTCCCAGTGGCCACTGAGCAAGCAAAATGAAAGTGTTAGTCACTCATTCATTTCCGACTCTTTGCAACCCCATGAATTGTATTCCAATTCTTTGCCATCTGAACCACCAGGGAAGCCCCAATGGTAAAGAATACACTTGCAATGCAAGAGACTTGGGTTTGATCCCTGGGTCAGGAAGATTCCTTGGAGGAGGAAATTGTACCCCATTCCAGTATTCTTGCCTGGGAAATCCCATGGACAGAGGAGCCTGGTGGGTTACAGTCCATGGGGTCACAAAGAATCGGACATGAGTTAGTGACTAAACAACAAGTTATCTTTCATTTTCCAAACCTGAACTCTGACCATTTTTCATGAACTAAATCAAAGGCTCACTGGAGCATCACTGCAGCTTACACTAACGAGGGTGTGGCAGCCTCTCAGAGACGGTCCTCTGTGTCATCTATCTCTCAACCACAAAAAGTACTTTAAGCAAGATTTTGACTGACTTAACCTATAAAAGGTACCCTCAAACTCTACAATACAAGAAAGTGTTTCATTATACCACAGGAGTCCTTTGGCATCTTCTTTCTAAGGATGTTGCTCATCACGTACTTCTATAAAACAAACCAGGGTGGGAAGGTGCAGTCAACATTGAACTGAGACTCAGAAACCCCACGGTTGAGTCACAGCTTCCTTTGGCCAAGGCACCCAGCCTCGCAAAGCCTCACTGTGCCCCACATCTGGACACACAGTTAGACATGATGTCACCAAGTTTCTTCCAGTGCAGAAACTCTGCAAATCGTAACTGGCTCCTGAATATTATTTTCATAACTTTGGTTGTAGAATCTAAAGCTGGAAGTCATGCTATGAATTACATGGTTTTTTTAATTTTGAATTATATGTTTTATTGGACTTCTCTGTAGCTCAGATGGTAAAGAATCTGCCTGCAATGCAGGAGGCCCAGGTTCAATCCCTGGGCCAGGAAGATCCTCTGGAGAAGGGAATGGCAACCCACTCCAGTATTCTTGCCTGGAAAAGGCAAAAGAGGAGCCTGGTGGGTTACAGTCCCTGGGGTCACAAAGAGTCAGACACGACTGAGCGAGTAACACTACTACTATAGGTTTTATTAGGAAGGAATCACCTTAAGGCAGGGCAGTTATTAGCTGTGAGAGGATATATTTTACCAAGTTGATAAAATCATTAAAAACAGCCACATAGCTTTTATCAGATACGAATTTTCATACACCTATGGTGATCATTTGTGCTATATATAAAATGTAAACATTACAATAAAATATTCTGGTTCTTGGAAAGTAAATAAGGTTGGTAGCTAAGCATATAGATATTATCTCACTATAAGCTGAAAACAAGCATCAAGATTTTAAAACATATTTAGAACTAACTTATCAACGTCTCACTTAAAACAATGCTATTCTGATATGTGGAACAGAATTTTGTTTTTATTTATATAATTGACAGGAAAATTTCTAGAAGTATAGGCTAGAAGGGAAAAAAAATACCCTTATCTGATTTGGTTTTTTTACTTGTATTAAACAAAATACCCTAGACAGCCTTAAATGACTGGTATTAGTACTGCTTGTTATAGAGCATTAAAAAATGTCTTCATCACACCAAAGGTTACATAGAAGCAAATGTCATCTTTATTATTTTTTGTTAATATAAATGGCTAAGAAACTATACATTTTAACACGCCCCCCCCCGTGAGAAAAAATGTATTTTTGCCTTCAAATACCTGCAGACTTCATGATGAACTAAAAAAATGAATGTTCCATTCTATGATCTATCAGAGCTTCCCTAGTGGTTCAGTGGTAAAGAATCCGCCTGCAATGCAGGAGACACGGGTTCTACCCCTGGGTTGGGAAGATTCCCTGTGGAAGGGAATGGTAACCCACTCCAGCATTCTTGCCTGGGAAATCCCATGAACAGAGGAGCCTAGCAGACTACAGTCCACAGGGTCACAAAGAGTCGGACATGACCGACGGACTAAACACCAACAAGATATATCTCTATTACCCTAGCATGACCTACAATTTTAACAGCCTTCTAAATAACATCTCCCTGTACAGCTATAGCATAAAAGTCCTGCTCTCAGAATATTTCATGGCTCTTGAGACTCTATGATGCTCTCCCTCTTTCAAAGACATTTCTCTTTTTTAGAGAACTTCTGGATGACTCTTGTCTATCCTTAAGCATCCAGAGAAGAATCCCTGTAAAGGAATGAACCTGTTGTTTGAGCTGCAGTGATGTTTGCTTTTCGTTCCCACTTGGGGTCGAGGTGGGAATTCTTCACTCGCAGAGAGCAGGTCTGATGACAGGGTTGTCAGAGGAAGGACTGGAGTGAAACCTTCAGATATTACCTGCCTGAGAAACGTTTGGCCTGCCTTTCTACGTGGAAAATTATATGGCTTCCAAACGAAAATGCCACTACTTAATATACCTTCAATTACAAACAAAAGTGGTATAACTAGGCTTGAACTTGGCATCTCCCTCTGAGAACAGCAATTGCTTTCCTCAATTATTTTTACAAGTCTTATTCAGGGGAGAACTGCTTATTAATAAATTGGTCCTAGGTGTGCAAATGACTTCAAAAACTGACTTCAAAAAGATAAGTTATGCAGGTGAAAAACAGCCTTGTTCTGTGGCTCCTACTTGAAATACACTCAGTGTGAAACAGAGTAATATGTATTTCAACACTGCAATCAGCACATGTAATGACTTAGATTCTCCATATCATATATAAAATCATCATATTCCCTCTACTAGAAAGTATTTTAAAAGAAAACTAGATCCAGAAAAAACTCCAGCAATTTGCCAAAAATTAGATGGCTAGAGAATATTATATATCCTATTATTCTCCATGAAATATACACATCATAAAAGGTTGGAACTTGTACAAAAAAGATAATGCCTGTCACATAATATTTTGTCTATAAAAATTTGTGAATGAATGCATGGGTTTAGTTTCTAATTTATCTTTCTTGCCAAGTCACTTTACCGTATTTCCCACTTAAATGCAACAGGCAACTTCAATGGGGCTGTGAGTTTCAAAGTGAGTTTGAGGGTTGAAAATTGAGACAACCAAGGGGTTGGTCTCTGGTATTTGCTCTGTCACTGCCAACCCATTTCACCACCTTCCCCTAGCAAAACATCTTACAGGTAATAGAGTTATTTCACACACATAACAAAAACCCTGAAAGATAAATAGAGATATCCTCATTTTATAAATAAAATTGGGGGCATAAATGATTCATAAATGTACCATAAGAGGTACAGTGGAATTTGAACCCAATATCACATGTCCCAAACTCAATCTACAGTTCCAAAATGGACTCCTTTCCCGAAATGAGCCAATGTTGTAACCTTCTTTTATAATGTGTATGATATTCCAATATCTTTTCTCGTCTGTTTTCCTCCCTCGTTTAACCTGTGAGCTCTTTACTCCATCTGAGTCTTCATCATATTCTTGGAGATTAGCATAGGCACATACATCTTAGTTTCCTTGGCACTTTTACATTGCTAGAAAAGGTCCTATTCAGGTTACTAAAGTTAATACCATTTATTGTAAGGATCTCCAGAGAGAAAAAAGGGAGACAGGAAACTCATGAACTAGGGCACAGAGACTGGGAATGGCATTTCTAGGTCATATGATAGTTCTATTTTTGGTTTTCTGAGAAACTTCCACCTTATGTTCCACTGTGGCTGAACCAATTTACACTTCTATCAACAGGTCCCCTGTCCTCCATATCCTTGCCAACATTTGTTATTTGTGATCTTTTTGATGATAGTCCTTCTGACAGGTGTTACTTGATATTTCATTATGGTTTTTAATTTGCATTTCTCATTTCATCATGATTAATGATACTGCACATCTTTTCAAGTACATGTTGGCCATATGAATGTCCTTTGGATAAGTGACTATTCAGGTCTTCTGCATTTTTCAATTGGGTTTTGGTTTTGATGTTGCCTTGTATGAGCTATTTACGTATTTTGGATATTGACTCATTGCTCATATCATTTACAAACGTTTTCTCCCATTTAGTACTTGTCTTTTCATTTTGCTGATGGGTTCTTTGGCATCAAATGATTGCAACTTTTGGATTCTATTGGCTATATTTAAAAAGTAGTGTAACAGTTTTATTTCCAAATATCAACATTTACAATATTCTTAAAATCCATCCTTTACAGCTATTTAAACTCATGATGAAATTTTTTAGATGTCTTAGGTTGTTTTCCACTGTATCCACCCTAGTTTCTACCTACTTAAAAGTCTGCAAGGTTAATATTGGATGTGTGTGGTATGAAAATACCTGCTGGAGGATGGACCCAAAGCATTGATTCTTTTTGTTAAATTAATTAAGTCAATTAATTAATTGTCTAATTAATTAAATTAAATTATTTATTTGATAAATTAAAACAAAAAATTAGGTTAAATTTTTTAGAAAATTTTGAAGAAGCATATCATTTTTCAAAAAACATTAGGGCCACATAAGCAAAAATTTCTGAAGATTTCTATAAGACAATATTAGGAATAGTTCAACACAAACATCAATATTATCTCAGTCAGAAGAATAATCATGTGACAGCAAGATTTAAGCAAAACAAGGGCAATTTGGCAAAATAATATCAGGTGATTTAAGAGAAGTTTTAGGCATTGAGTAAATGAATTATTAAAAGATAAACTAAAACATGTTAAAATTTTAGAATTTATTTGAACAAAAACTGATTCAAATCAGGCATCACCAAACTGTAAGCAGTTAGAAATACTCTGCCCACAGAGGCTGGGGGGAAAGCTTTTATAGAGAAAAAAGCAAAGTTAGGAAATTATTGGCACTGCAGTCTAAAGCCTGAGATTTTCCCAGGTGGCTCAGTGAGTAAAGACCTGCAATGCAGGAGATGCAAGAGGCACAGGTTCAATCCCTGGAAAGATCCCCTGGTGGAGGGCAAGGCAACCCACTCCAGTAGTCTTGCCTGGAGAATCCCATGGACAAAGGAGCATGGGGGGCTACACTCCATGGAGCTGCAAAGAGTTGGGCTCGACTGAAGCAACTGAGCACACTCACAAGCACAGCCTAAAGCCTAGTGGACTATCTGTGCACAGCCATCCTTGAGGCATTAACAGGCTTAGAATTCGGTTTGCTTGCCTCAACACCAGAGCATCAGAGCCACCCCAGTTTAATAGCCTCCTGCTTAATTAATTAACAAAAAGAGTCAGTAATTTGGGTCCATCCTCCAGAGGGTGTTTTCATACCACACACATCCAATACTAACCTGGCAGACTTTTAAGTAGGCAGAAACTAGGGTGGATACAGTGGGAAATTACTGCCACATCACTGACTGAGTTATGAGCAGAACCCCGCTAGGACTCACTCTCACTACCGTCCAGTTAAAATTAGGTTACTGGGTTGATTATAGCTCAGAGAGGAAGCAGGATCCTGAGGCTAGCCTGATTCTCAGTCAAACCTAAGACAACATCAGGTAGGACGAGAGGAATAGGTGGAAGAGAATATCAAAGGAGAGAGAAAGAAGGAGGAGAAGCAGAGGAGAGAGAGAAGAGAGACAAGGGGGAATCTAAATCACAGAACCTGTCAGTTCTCTGTTATCCTAGTTTCCTGATGCCCTGAATGGAAGACATCTATTAAAGTGATACATAAGGCAACCTTCAAAATATATGATGTCTTTATGTATTCACTGACATGGAATTTTACCCCAATAATCAGTGCAAAAAACAAATTATCAAATGGCATGTTATAATATGATTTCTTTTTGGTTAAAAAAAAATCACAACTTGTATATGTGTTTTAAAAAAAAAAAAAAAAATCCTGGAAGACTTTTTCTCCAAATATCAACCATGGTGATTTCCAAGTAGTGGTATACTGTGTGATTTTTTACTTTCTTAGACCTTCCAGAATCATCTATCTTTCTAACAAAAAGAAAACCTAACTCCCAAAAGGCAATTCTTTTTTTAAAACTATTTATTTATTTATTTGGCTATGGTGGGTCTGAGTTGCAATACTTTGGATCTTTGTTGTGGCTCAGTGGCTTAGTTGCCCCGCAGCATGTGGGATCTTGCATCCTTTGCAATGGAAGGTGGATTCTTAATCACTGGACCACCAGGGAAGTCCCCAAAAGGCAATATTAACTATGAAATTAGAGATCTTATGCAACCAATTGAAACCATCTTCTGTTCAATAATAAACTTTCTTCCCAGGTCTAGATATTTTACTATGTCTAATAAAAGTACACATGAGTGAGAAAGTAAGTTAAAAGGAAATACTGGGCCCTACTGCCAAATTTCTCATCTGTGTTTTACCCTCCCTGGACTCAGCTGTCATTCCAAATCCCCACCCTACACTCCCTCTTACACCCCCATTTCACACCTGCAAAATCTACTCTGCCCCCCTCCACAGTCCCAGGCTCTCTGGTCTCAGTTCACTGACTCTCTGGAGTTCACAGTCGTGTCTGATCCCCTCCCTGCATCTCTGCTCTGCTCTTGACAACAATCCCCAAAGCCAGGACAGCCCTTGTATTCTTTGTCCACCCTCCCCCAGACTGTCAAGGACTGCTAGAAAAGGCACAGAACAAATGCACAATGAGGGAACGATCATTTCAAGAATGCTAGGTGGGCCTACGGCTCCTCTCTGACCTGGGCTGTTGGGCTGGCTCCCTGTCACCTCCCCTCTGGCAGATTCCAGAGGTCTTTGACAGTCTCATGTAGCCCTCCCCACGCCTGCTCACTCCAACTGTTCAGAACTATGGAGTAGGTATGTGTGTAATTTTTCCCCAATTACACCTCCAAATGATTTTCTCTCTTCATAGTATTCTTTTGACCTTCTGTGTCAAAAGAAGAAACAGGCTTCCTCGTATCTGGGTCTCTTTCACCCACAGTCCTCATTCAGCCATTCCTATTCTCTCAACCAGGCCTTCCCTGGTGGCTCACTGGTAAACAGTCCAACTGCCACAGCAGGAGACATGAGTTCTAGCCCTGGGTTGGAAAGATCCCATGGAGAAGGCAATGGCAACTCACTCCAGTATTCTTGCCTCGGAAATCCCATGAACAGAGGAGCCTGGAGGGCTACAGTCCATGGTGTCTCAAACAGTTGGACACAACTGAGTGACTGAAGAACAACACAATTTTCTCAGTCACAGTCGTAACTTCTCTTTGATTTCTTCCCCATTCTCCCCCTCCATTTCCTTTCTCTTCCTATCACTCTTTCTCCACAATCCCATTTCCTCTCCCTGTAGACTATATATTTGATCATGGTGTCCCCACATATGCCTTGATCTAGTTAAATCCTCACTGCACCTCACACTTTAAAAATCGCTGAACTTGAAAATGTAATCTATAATTGCTATTTCCATTTTTCTCAATAACTTATTTCTTGACTCCTGTAATTTGATTTATGCCCCCGGGAAAAGTTAGCAAAGACTGACTACTTTAGATCCCCTGATGTCCTCATCCCCAGTCTCCTTGTCCTTGTTATTGCACAACCACTAAAGATTCCCTCTTTGTCTAACTTGTCACTCCAGTCCACTCACTCTGCCTGCTCTTTGGCTCCTTCTCCTTAACCTACTTACCCAACGTCTTTTCCTTTCTGAACTACACAGCCTCTCCAACCCTCCACTGCAAGGACCATAACTCCTACCCCTCTTAGCATTCTCACACTAACAGAATCTGCTGTACACCCACAGCCCTGATCCCTTGACCTCTCTTTTCTGTTAGTCTCTGGGTGCCCTCTGTTTTCAGACTTCTTCCTCCTGACCTCTGCACAAGCAGTTCCCATTAGATTCTGATCCCTGCCTACTTCTTTTATCTTAAACTGTTTCAAGTCATAGCCTCATTTCCTTCAACTTTAAACAGCACTCCTGTTGGATAAATTCTACTTGTATAGGTGGCATACTTGGTAAAAAATCTGCCTGCCAATTCAGGAGATTCAAGAGATGTGGGTTCGATCCCTGGGTTGGGAAGATTTCCTAGAGAAGGGAACAGCTACCCATTCCAGTACTCTTGCCTGGAGAATCCCACGGACAGAAGAATTTGGTGGGCTACAGTCCATGGGGCTGCAAAGAGTCGGACGTGACTGAGCACACACACAAATAGAGCTTTTATATCTACTCCAAGTTTCAGAAACCCATTGCAAACAAATAAAACAAACTTAGGTCACCATTTTCCTGCAGTGATAATCTCCTGCTGAATTTTCTGTTTCTATAATAGTACCTCAATTCTCCAAGAAACCCTCGCTCATGTCACCAGAATCACGTGACTATTCCTCTCTCCTGCCCCACAGCCCACAGCGTCCATCCTCTCCCTTTCCCAGTGCCACCTTAGCACCGATGTTCATGTTCTATGTCTTACCTAAGCAACTGCTACCTAAGGGTGTCAACTTCAAGTGCTTTCTCCTTGTAATCTCCTCTTTGTATCAATGACATGTTTTAAAAATCATGTTCTCGTCACTCCCAATCTCTTACCCGATAAAGTCTAGACTCTTGAGTCTGGCGTATAAAACTTCATGATCCGGCTCCAAGCTCACATCTAAGCCTTGTCGCCCATCCCTCCTCATCATTTCCTCTAATTCCTCAAGTCCCTTGGACTGCAAGGAGATCCAACCAGTCCATCCTAAAGGAGATCAGTCCTAGGTATTCATTGGAAGGACTGATGTTGAAGCTGAAACTCCAGTACTTTGGCCACCTGATGTGAAGAGCTGACTCATTTGAAAAGACTCTGATGCTGGGAAAAATTGAGGGCAGGAGGAGAAGGGGACAATAGAGGATGAGATGGTTGGATGGCATCACCGACTCAGTGAACATGGGTTTGGGTAGACTCCGGCAGTTGGTCATGGACAGGGAGGCCTGGCATGCTGCGGTTCATGGAGTCGCAAAGAGTCGGAATGACTGAGCTACTGAACTGAACTGACTGAATATTATTTACCATTTCTAGAACATCTTCTAAAACAGTGCCTTTACAACTGTACTTGTGTTTTCCTATTGCGAAAATTTTCTTCCCCATCAACTCCTCTTACCAAAGCAGGTTCATCCTGCAGACCCTTTCAATGGCCTCCTCTCCTATGAGTCTTTCCCAGGATTCACCTTGATAACCTGAGTGGTCCACTCTGTCCTTTCACTGAGCCCATCAGTATCTATGTTGAAGCATATATCCTAACCTGCCTTGCTTTAAGTTAAAATTTTGTCTTCCCTAAAAGTTAAGCCTTTAGAGGGCAAAAAGCCTGTATTTTGCATCCATGTTTATTCCATATTATTAACAAAATAGTATTTAACAAATGAATTGATAAAAACACTGTCAATGCTTTTCTGGTACTGCTTCCTTTAAATTATGAAAATTTATGCTTATATTTTACCTTCCATAACAGGTGGTGCTGGAAGTAAACAGTGAATTTGTTGTTGAGGTAATGTATAATAAAACTATTTTTCAATTTAAAAACAAAAGAAAACTGAATTTTGTAATGTATCGTATATCAAAAATCAGAAACCATAATAGTTGAGATAAAAGATAAGAGAAAGAACTTCTTCCAAATTGAAATAGCAGTGGTAAAACCTATATTCCCCAATAGCCATGCCTTTAGCCATGGTTTGTGACAGCTCAGTGTAGTAACTCCTACTTATCAAACTATGCCATCAGCTTATCTACACATTTCCAACCTAAATCAAAGAAAAAGAAGCAAAACTACTTATTAGAGTGGGAAGAGGATTTTTCGACAGTTACATCAGCAAAAAGACAACTGACAGTAAATCGATGAGTAAAAGATACAAAAAAATATGTAATCACAACTAAATAAAACAACAGAGAATCTGGTGCAGATTCTTAGAGCAGAACTCAGGATATAAAGCCACTGTCCTCTATCTCCAGCAGGACTTTATTTCAGTAGTTAAATTTCCATTATGATGATCTCAAACCTTTGAAAAAAATAAAATTAGTTTTCAAATCTCTGTTGCAAACAGGGGAACATTTGTATCAAATGGAAGTTGCATCAAAATGGGGGGGAAATGAAAAATTCTTTGATTCTTGAAAGGATAAATTCCATTCACTGAATTCTTTCCCCAAAGAGGGAATTAAATAAAGCCTTGATTAAAGCAAACACACTTATCCACATCTTTATAAATATATTAGGCATTACTGCTAAAAATCTCTACACATAAGTACACATGTATACAAATATGCAGGTAGTAATATTTCTAAATTCTTTTCTTCTTTATTTATTTTTAATTGAAGGATAATTGTTTTATGATATTGTGTTGGTTTCTGGCATACATCACATGAATCAGCCACAAGTACTATACATATGTCCCCTCCCTTTTGAGCCTGCCTCTCACCTCCCATGTAAATTCTTTAACTATAAAATTCTTAAATATCCTCCAACAATAGCAACATAAGACTACAAAGAGAAAAGCATATAGTAAGCAGAGATACAAACAGACAACTCTGAGAAGCCATCTAGACGTCCATGGGATTACTGCAGGTACCATCAACTCAACTAAAATATCCCCTGTAATCCTGTGCTAATCTATTTGGATGCTTAGCCAGGGCAGTGTCCTTATCAAGAAAGGAGAAAAAAATCCCTTCCCACTCGTAGCTGAGCACACTCACAAGCACAAAGCTCTTTTCACAGGGGATATACTCACATGGAACACTGCAGTTTTTACACTCTGGAGACCAGGAAACCTGGTCACAGCAGAGTGAAGGGCGAGGTGGGCAGGACTCCTCATGGCGAGGACAGATTGAGGAAAGAAAAGCCATACCTGTTACCCATTAGAACATACTATGAGCTCCATACACAGCTAAGAAAATTTGTTTCACTAGAATCCTATAGTTAGAAAGAGAGAATTCCAAGGGAAGTTGCTAAGTCAAGGTGACCAGGCTATGTCCATCCAGAGTTGTGAAATAGTAAACACATTCTTTGTTTCTCAAATTCGATACTGTTGCTTCCTCTGGGTGCCCCTTAACAGTGTTGAATAAATGTCCTTACTGAGTAAAACTGCTCTAACACTGAAAATGGGAACGTTTTTTGCTTAAGGTGAAGGAATTGGATGCGGAAAATGGCACCGCAAAATGGCAAACGGTCAGAAGACAGAAGCGGGAGTGGATCAAGTTTGCTGCAGCCTGTCGAGAAGGAGAAGATAACTCCAAGAGGAATCCGATTGCCAGAGTAAGTGATGAGACAAACAGGAGGAGGCTGTGCTGATAACAAAGGCTTCTGCAGGGCAGGAAAGGGCCCAGACATGTTGAGGACTTGCAGCCTCCAGGACACCATAGTGACTTATGAAGATGGGTGATGTGGAGTAATTTGTTTGCATTGTTGAGACACTGTTTTGAATATCACATTCTGGGAGCTGATAATACAGAGCAGAGGGTCCTTGAGTGATCCAGGGAGATCTGGATCTCCTACACAACTGAGCTTGATCTGTTGGTTTGCATTCTGTGTACTCACATGTCCTCGTTATAGGAAGGGTATGCATGATGTATGCAGTAGTCTTATATTACAAAATCAAAGGTTTACAGTATTGATTAATTCCCTCCAAGAGAGTCAGGATAGTGTCCAAAGTTTCCATTAGAGTCCTGTGTGAAGTCACTTCCGTCGTGTCTGACTCTGCGACCCTATGTGCTGTAGCCTGCCAGACTCCTCTGTCCATGGGATTTCCCAGGCAAGAATACTGGAGCGGGTTGCCATTTCCTTCTCCAGAGGATCTTCCTGACCCAGGGATTGAACCCACATCTCTTGAGTCTCCTGCATTGGCAGGCGGGTTCTTTACTGCTAGCACCACCTGGGAAAGTTTACAGTATTGATTAATCCCTTCCAAGAGAGTCAGGACAGGGTCAAAAATTTCCACTAGATTCCTACATCCAGAAATTAGAAGAGTCTTAAAAAGTACTCTAAATACTGGCAATCAGTAAGGAAGGAGAGTGAAGAAAAGAATATATAATAAATTGATTCATGAAGAAAGGGACCCGCATTAACAGCCTCACTAGCTCTTTCTGGACATCTTGGCCCTGCCCTCATGGTGAAATCACCAGTACAGTGATCTACCAGAATTCTCTCCTCAAAGTATTATATATACGCATAGCTTAAATGTATATAGAAAGCTGTACATATATAATAAGCATCCCACTGATGTGAAAGCTGTAACCTCACCTCAAGAAAAGAGATTATTTTCTCTCAGAAGTTTTCAAACTCTTGGAAATTTTTGGAAAGCTTTAAATTGTTGCCATTTCCATTCAACTCACAGTTATAGCTTTCTGTTATCCCATTTGTATGGCATCTTGTGTGCCAGTCGCTCAGTCGTGTCTGACTCTTTGTGACCCAATGGACTGTACTCACCCAGGCTCCTCTGTCCATGAGATTTCCCAGGCAAGAATACTGGAGTGGGTTGCCATTTCCTTTTCTTCTCTTTTTATTTACATTTGGGGGATTTCCTGGATTTTCATTTATGCAAATAAGATATTTAAGGGGAGCTAATTGAAGTTGTATTTCCAGCTGTCATTGTTTAAGTGTGGATATTTGGGCAACAAATCTTAGTATCTTACTGGGTGTTCTCATCTTCAATATACAAGTGAGATTTCAAAATTGAAATAGCTTTGTTTACATTTATGAACAGCATATACAAAACTACTCAAAACCTATATGGCAAAAATATTTGTCACAAAATCTGTTTGGCAAATGAGTGATACAGTAGGTTTCAATTGATAAAATTATTGCCAATATCTCTAAACACTGTATTTCTCTTCTGGCTTTCCTAATTTATTGGTAATTTTGATTAAATCTCTAACTAAAGTCTAGACAGTGAAACACCTTTTGCAAAGAATAGTAAAGATGGTGTTTTCTTCTCTCAAATTCTTTCTCCAGGAGCAAAGATAACCAGAGAACTGAAGAATCTTCATAATAACAAGTGTAGCATCAAGCACATATGTGCCATATGCCAGGAATTGGGGTGAAGTGAGGTGGGGTGTATATGCCACCTCATACAATCACCACAGCAAACCTAGGGTATAAGTGGTATTAGCAAACCTAGGGTATAGGCGGTATTATTAAAATCTCATTATTGGCTGGTGCTTGGCAAAGCTAAGTGAAATTTCCAAAGTTACACAGGCATAAGTCATAGTCCCAGGTTTTGGTTCAAAGGTCACCTGACTACAAAGCCCATTCCCTTCTCAGTCCACTACACTCCGCAGATTATGCTGCTGCTGCTGCTGCTAAGTCGCTTCAGTCGTGTCCACCTCTGTGCGACCCCATAGATGGCAGTCCATCAGGCTCCACCATTCCTGGGATTCTCCAGGCAAGAGCACTGGAGTGGGTTGCCATTTCCTTCTCCAATGCATGAAAGTGAAAAGTGAAAGTGAAGTCGCTCAGTCGTGTCCGACTCTTAGTGACCCCATGGACTGCAGCCTACCAGGCTCCTCCATCCATGGGATTTTCCAGACAAGAGTACTGGAGTGGGGTGCCATTGCCTTCTCCACCGCAGATTATGACCTGCTCCAAATTAAACCACACTTCTGGCCATTTTCTTCATAGGTTCGATCAGACTGTGAAGTGAATCAGAAGATTACATACCGCATCTCTGGGGCAGGAATCGATCGACCACCATATGGAGTGTTCACCATTAACCCTAGGACGGGGGAAATTAACATCACTTCAGTGGTGGACCGAGAGATAACACCACTTTTCTTGGTAAGTCACACCAGTGTGCTCTGAGTTATGCATATTTTTTTCTTTAAAAAATATCATCTCAGGACTAATGCTTACTTCTGATAAAACACAGTAAACCAAAATCAAATAAATGACTTGAATAGATGAAAAGAGTATGAAAATATAAATTTATAGTTCAGGATTCTCTCATGTGTTACATTATGTATGTGATCAAATATCTTAATAAAATTTAAATCACTAGATTGTAATACAGTCTGAATTTACTGGGAAAATTGTTGCTTTGCACACTACCTGATATATTTTTAGGCTCTTGCTTAACTTCCTTTGGTGAAAACAATGTTATTTTTTTTCCCCAACTTTCCACAGATTTATTGCCAGGCTCTGAATTCACGGGGTGAAGACTTAGAAAGGCCTCTTGAGCTTCGAGTCAAAGTTATGGACATAAATGATAACCCCCCCGTCTTTACACAAAATGTGTACACAGCCAGCATTGAAGAAAACAGCGATGCAAGTAAGTAGAGTGACACGCCTTCACTGCGTT
>SJYT01070700.1:54746-126285 GCA_006410635.1 Cephalophus harveyi | reverse complement strand
CACTGCGTTATACCATCTATTTGTCTTGGTCAAAAGCTTCAGTAGATTGAAATACAGGCAATTTCAATATCAGAAAAAGCCAAATTTGTATTTGAAAATGGAAAGTAATTTTTAAAAATTGTACTAAACAATTTTTTAAGTTTTTTAAAAATACATTTGCAGAAACGTGAGACAATCCCAACCATGTCACTAAATTCCATTGTGATATAGTTCATTTTTTATTTAAAAAAAAATGTGACTTATGTAAACATAATGAGTTTATTGTTGTCACTTTAAATAAATTAATAAGTACGTTTTAAAACAAAGATGATTGATTTTTTAAAAAGATTCCCATTTTTTGCTAATTTGCCATCTAATCATTTAAAGAGTATAAGTACTTTATAAGTGGTAAAGGATTTTATAGAAGCAAACCATTATTCTTGTAATCAGCAGTGAAGCGGAAAGTCATGGTACTATATTCTCATGGAAAATTAGAACAAGAGAATTCAGGAGAAGGCAGACTACTCTTTCTTCCTATGCCTGATGATTTGCAGAATTTATTCTAACAGAGTCCCAAACCTTCTTTGCCTCTGTCTTCATTTCTAGACACCCTGGTGGTAAAGTTAAGTGCCACAGACGCAGATGAAGACAATCATCTGAATTCTAAAATTGCCTATAAGATTGTGTCTCAGGAGCCGGCAGGCTCACCGATGTTCATCATGAACAGGTACACTGGAGAAGTGCGCACGACGTCCAATCTCCTCGACAGAGAGGTAAAGCCTGCTGTGAATGAATTTTTAAAAACAAGGAATTCAGTTTTGAAGAGACAAAGATGAAATGATTCATGTGTGCCCATGCCTTTTTCATGTAAAGGAAAAGAGTAAAAATAGTCCAGCCATTACTTCTCAATGAAAATGATGAAAAAAAAAAATACTGTATTAAAAGATGACAGAAAATTATAAAAGAAAAATAGAATAATCAGAATGTGTTGGATTGTATTCCAAACAAGGTCAAAGTCTTAAAATTCTCTTTCATCTTAAGCAACACAGCATGTATAACCTCCTTGTGAGGGGCTCAGATCGGGATGGAGCTATGGATGGACTGTCTTCGGAGTGTGACTGCAGAATCAAGGTTTTAGACATCAATGATAATTTCCCCACTTTGGAGAAAACTTCCGTAAGTTACTCTTCTACTCCTTTTTCCCCATCAGTGTTAATAATAGATCTACTTTCCTGCTGGTTTCTTAACCTGGTTCTATGACATGTATGCTGCTGTGCTGTGCTAAGTCATGTCCAACTCTTGGCAACCCCATGGACTGCAGCTCACCAGGCTCCTCGATCCATGGGGTTATGACATGTATAGATACTCAACTTTCTGGGTGTATTAAACTTTGGAACTTCTTACATATGATTATATACAAAATCCACTGGAGAAGGAATAGGCTACCCACTCCAATATTCTTGGGGGCTTCCCTGGTGACTCAGCTGGTAAAGAATCCACCTGCAATGCAACAGACCTGGGTTTGATCCTTGGGTTGGGAAGATCCCCTGGAGAAGGCAGTGGCTACTCACTCCAGTATTCTGGCCTGGAGAATTCCATGGACTATATAGTCCATGGGATCGCAAAGAGTTAGGCACGACTGAGCGACTTTCACTTTCACTGAATAGTACGTTTGCCTTTGTTTCACTGTTCTGTGTAAATCTCTTCTTTGGCAGCAATGGACTATCTCCTCTATATTCTCTACTCACAGAAATGTAGAAATTCATGAACATAACTTTGGGAATCATGTAACAACACTGATGTATTTTTCTATGCCTGATGATTTGCTAAATCAATTCCAGAAAAGTCCCAAACATTCCAACTTCCATATTCATAAAGATCCACACAATTGAAAACAGTAGGGCTAAACCTGGCTCATTGCCTGTTTTGGTTTAAATTAAAAAGTTTTATTGGGCCACCACTGTCCTGTGTTGTCTGTGGCTGCTTTGATCTTAACAACAGCAGAGATGAGTAACCAACACAAACTCTCTGTGTCCACAAAGTCTAATACAATTACCATCCTGCCCTTTACGTAAAAGGAAGAACTAACTTAAGGAAAATTTAAAGTAAGCAAGAAAAATAAAACGAAGTGCCCATTTGATCTTGGTTGCACCTGCAGCACAAGAAAACCAGTTTTATTATCTTGTAATCATCTTATTCTTATATTTCTGATAGGACAGATGGCTGATGCAAAAATCATTGGCATAACCTGTTATTAGTATTTCAAATAATAATTATGATGTCAATCTCTTTCCTTTTGAAAATTAATTGATTATAAAATTGATCTATGCCATTTCAGTACTCAGCGAGTATCGAAGAGAACTGTTTAAGTTCGGAACTGATCCGATTTCAAGCAATTGATCTCGACGAAGAAGGCACTGACAACTGGTTGGCAAAATATTTAATTCTCTCTGGAAATGATGGGAATTGGTTTGATATTCAAACAGATCCACAAACCAACGAAGGCATTTTGAAAGTCGTCAAGGTACGGTATGGGATCTGCAATATTCGTTTTCCAAGAAGGGTTAGAATACTCAGAGAGAGAATCTGTCTGCAACAAGTGCACCATAACCTTGCATACTACTTGTGTGGACAAGTGACCTGGGTTAGTGGTCTGTTCAGCAACACAGTGTTTATTATCAAGAGAAATAAGAAGTCTGTTTTGTTCTCACAATGCCCAACACCTAGTTGAGAAAATAAGGCAGGTACTTCCAAACTAGGTAATAATATGAGTCAAAAACAAAACACATAGTAGATGTTATGGTATTAGGCGTAAACTGGAGTGGGCTGCCATGCCCTCCTCCAGAGGATCTTCCCAACCCAGGGATCGAACCCATGTCTCTTACATCTCCTGCATTGGCAGGCAGGTTCTTTACCACTAGCACCACCTGGGAAGCCCCAATTAATAGCCAGATGGGTGAAATATGAAATAAGTTCCAACAGGTAAGATCTTTCTGAGCAAGAGGTGGCTGAAAGGGTTTCAGTCATGGAATCAGGTTTAAGACTTTATAACCGAGATTGTTAATGTGAGTAACAAAATCCACAAACACATAGGTGAGAAAGCATAAAGCATGTTCAAGCAGGATGAGCAGTTCTGTGGGGCTGTTGCAGAGTATTCATGGAGAAAAGTGATGAGATGCAAGAACACATGTTAAGAACCTTGAGTAGTGGACAGCAGGGTTTGACTTTTTTCTTATAGATTAATTTTTCTTGAACTACTTTATGCTTTATAGACAACAATAAAATCTAAAAATACAAATAAAACTACAAACCAATAAGATTCAACTTAGCATTAATGCAATAAGGAAAATTAATTTTTCACAAACAAAATTACTACTAACAACATAAACAGAACTTATAGCTATGAAAACATATACTAGTAGACCTATGTACATATTTATTTGAGCATGCAGTGTGAACTGATTATTCAGCTGTTACCACTTTTCTCTATTCCAGTTACTGTGATACTTTTTTCCAGACAGTAAATTAGGAACCCATTTAGCCCTCATCTGATGCAAACATATTGTTTATGTATTGAATTTTTTCTGTCCTTTTTGCCACTGTTCGGAGAAATTAAAGTATTACTACTTTACTACAAAATACAACCACTAGCACAGAAATCATGCAGTGTATTAATTTACGAGGCAGTCATCAAAAACAGGGAAAACATCTGTATGTGCTTTTTAAATTGCCATTCAAATCAACATACGACATTTCAAAACTCCTTAAGAGAACACAAGGACTCCAAGAATATGTGATGAACTTCCTGTTTGAGAAACATGGCTTTGGGCCAAAGATCAGCAAACTATGACTCTCAGGCCAAATCTGACCTGCAACTTTTTTGCAAATCATTCATATATTTCCTATGGCTGCTTCCACACTCCATTGGCTGAACTGAATGCTCAAGACAGAAACTGTATCTGACCTCCAAAGCCTAGAATATTTACTATCTGCCCTTAACCAAAAAAATTCACCAGCCCTACTTACACACCAAGAAAAACTTTGAAGTATATTTTTAAATAGCCATAACATTCTGAGCTCAACTCCAGAAAGATGAAAGAAAATAATTATTATATTGAACAAGTCTTGAAGTTAGGAACCTGATCTAAAGTGAATGCGGTCAAAATACAAATTAAGGAACAAATAGGAGCAACTACCAAATGTGACACAGATAGAAAGAGAGAGACAGGAGGTTGCCTGTCACCTCATCAAACTCTGAATATTTAGTCACATTTCTTTCCAGGGATCAGAATTTGTTCTACCTTGCATCTTAGTTAAAAATCAAGATCTAGACATGTCAAGAAATTCTTACCTATCTTCTTACCTATCTTCTTTATCACTGTCTTCATATATTATCTTGCAATATATAACTTTTTTTTTGCTTTTAATCTGCCTCCTAAACTACTAAAATAAGAGCAAAACAAAAAATCTTTGAGCATAAACAACTTGACCTAAATATCTTTCCATCCCTTGCACCTGGTCCCATGTCCAGAAGATACCAGCAGCTCACCAAACTTTGAGAGTAATGATGATGCCACTTACTGAAACTGCTGCTCTCACCGAAACAGGAGTCACTGAGCTTGAATGCAGAATTCATCATTTCTACAAAATTAGAAAAATGAAAAAGAAAACACGTTCATCACTCAGGCAGTGCACTATCTATGACATACATAATGTCTTCTGTGAGAGCTAAAACTTTTTTAAAGGTCTACTTATATTATTGCAAAAAAGAAAAAAAAAACTACTGGAAATTCAATTTCATGAAAAATTGGTCAAGGTAGTATTAGACACGGTGTAAACAAAGTATGTATACTTTTTCAGAATGATAACTTCCCAAATTTCTTATAAAGAGCAGAAAACAATATGCTTTAAAACATAAAAATAATGTAGAAGGGCTAATGAAATTTAAAATCTTAATATGTGTGCCCTGATGCTGCAGAAAGATTGAAGACAGGAGGAGAAGGAGACGACAGAGGATGAGATGGTTGAATGGCATCACCAACTCCATGGGCATGAGTTAGTAAGTTCCGGGAGTTGGTGATGGACAGGGAAGCCTGGTGCGCTGCAGTCCATGGGGTCACAAAGAGTCAGACACAACTGAGCAACTGAACTGAACTGAATATATATGCTAGCACACAGCCAAAAGAGCTATGTATGTAGAGGATATATGTGTGATTTTCCAAGATTTGGTATGTGGAACGAGGTCACTAATGTCCTCTGGGACTCTCTCCATATTCACTCAAGCTATCACTTAACCTCAGAGGAACTGACCTCTAAGCCACAAGCTTTTCACTAAGATTTCTAGAACCTTTTTCTTAGTCTGAAGACATTATAAATAATTCAGTTCAACCCAAATTTGAGAAATGAAGGGTGCCAGGAATATGAATCAGACATAGTCCCAGTTCTCCAGGAATGATCCCACTGTATAGCCATCCCACTTATAAATCACTTATAAGGATTTTCTGAGCAGAAAATCCTAACAGATTCATCCTCATGGTTTTCCCTTTGTTCTAGAAACCTTGCTCCTTTCAGGGCTGTGGTATCCTTAATTTAGCAAACCTTTTTCTCCTTTTCCTCATCAGCTCTCAATATTGCCCATAATTAATTAACCCCATTTCTTGGGTATGGAATCCTGACAGGCCTACCCTCCTTAGGATTGGCCCCTGTGGTGTAGCTTAACAAGAGAAAGACCTCTAAGAGAGTGAAAAATCTCTTTGTCAAAAATAATTTTTTTTGGTATTTATGAACACATATGTATGGATAACAATATAAATAGATGGGGGAGTATGCACACATTCGCTTCAACATCAAGAAGAAAAGCAAAATACTATCCAATTGGGATTCTAACAAAGAAATACTGGTTGTGTATTTTTATAAAAACTCTAATCAAGATTTATTACACACTTGCTGACCCTGTTCCTACATGGCACACTGGTAAAGAATCCACCTGCCAATACGAAAGAGGCAAGAGACGTGGGCTTGATCCCTGGGTCGGGAAGATTCCTGGAAGAAGAAATGGCCACCCGCTTCAGTATTCTTGTCTGGAAAATTCCATGGAGTCTGATGGAGCTATAGCCCATGGGGTCCCAAAGAGTCAGACACAACTGAGCACGCATGCACGCACTCTCTGGACACCAGTTATTGGGTTGTATTATGTGTATAAAGGTTCTATGTATATTATCTCAATCATCACAACTAAGGGAAGAAAATATTATGATTCCCTTTTTTATAGAAAGTGAAACAAAACCAAAGAGGAAAACTAATTTGTCTAAGTTCACCTAGGCAGCAAATGACAAAGACAAGTTCCAACTAGATGTCTCTGATTCCAAACTCATACTTAACTGCCACCTCTGTGCCCTACAGTGTAATCCAGGGCCAATAAACCAAGTTTTAGGAAAGAACTAGCATCTGAAGATTTTTCCCGCTATTGATTTCTGTAAGATCTTTCCTGATGGTGTGTGCCCTGCTGGTCTCTTCCAGACACATCTGTACCAGAAAAATGTCAATTCCTGGGAATTTCAGCAATTGAAATCCCAAATCTCAAGGGTTTTAGTGAATTTTAAGTGAGGCATGTTGAGCCAGCCCCAAACAAGAACCCCAGTAAATTCCTGTGAATATTTCTATCTTATTACCTCCTGTGAAGAATTTAACCAAAATCTAGGACATTCATGAGGTTATGGAATTTCCCTGAGAAGCAGAGATTTGTCTAAGATTCTTGCTGATGTTACTCATGTCTTAACTTCTGTTATTGGTAAATGTGTTGCAATTGATGTTTATCTTAGCTCCCAGGGCACTCCTTACAGCACCCAGTACTCCCTTTTCTACAACTGTTTTTTTACAAATGGAGAAAATGGATCTCTTCCAATTGAAAATTCATTTTTGAGCCCACAATTCATTTCAGCTCTGTGCTGAATCATTGTTGGTGACTTTTCATGTCACCACATCAGTCATTCTGGATCAAAAGATTCTATTCATCTTTTATCCAAAGAACCCATCTCAAAGGTGACTTTTCTCATTTGAATGTGCCCTATGAAGGAGTCTTCTTGTTCACCAGACTCAGCACAATTAAATTATAGTTGAGGGCTCTAATAGTCTGTAATAGCTATAGACTATAATAGTCACAAATTCTCCTTTAGAAGTTGTTTGCATCATTTTTCAAAATTACAGGTTCAATTACATCATATATATTGGCTTCTAGGTTCTCTGATTATACTTCCAAGATATTCTCAGGTAGGCATTCTACAAAAGAGACCTGGCTACTATTTATTCATTTAATAACTGTGAATTTTTTTATCTTATTCTAGTAAGTTTTACTTTTTATTTTTCATAAGCACCTCATTTAGAAAGAAGGGTCATCTTTCATTTTAGGGTTTTATGTAGGAAGTCCAAAACTCTGAAACTAGAGTCCAACTTAAAGTCACTGGCCTGAATGATCCATGTACCATGTACCTGATTATGCCAAAAGATAAAGGAAATAACATGTCTGATATATGTAAGTGAAAGTGAAAGTGTTAGTCGATCAATCTTTGTGACCCCGTGAACTGTAGCCCACCCGGTCCTCTGTCCATGGAATTCTCCAGGCAAGAATACTGGAATGGGTTGCCATGCCCTTCTCCAGGGGATCTTCCCCACCCAGGGATCAAACCAGGGTCTCCTGCACTGCAGGCACATTCTTTACCATCTGAGACACCAGGGAAGCCCATGATACACAAAATGCGGTAACAAAATTCGATAGATTCAAGAGCAGAATTGCATAGC
The DNA here is from genome assembly GCA_006410635.1 of Cephalophus harveyi. Classification (NCBI taxonomy): domain Eukaryota; kingdom Metazoa; phylum Chordata; class Mammalia; order Artiodactyla; family Bovidae; genus Cephalophus; species Cephalophus harveyi. The sequence goes on along the minus strand of SJYT01070700.1, from coordinate 118,509 downwards.
TCCTGGCTGGACTGCAAGGAGATCCATCCAGTCCATTCTGAAGGAGATCAGCCCAGGCTTTCTTTGGAAGGAATGATGCTAAAGCTGAAACTCCAGTATTTTGGCCACCTCATGCAAAGAGTTGACTCACTGGAAAAGACTTTGATGCTGGGAGGGATTGGGGGCAGGAGGAGAAGGGGACGACCGAGGATGAGATGGCTGGATGGCATCACTGACTCGATGGACATGAGTCTGAGTGAGCTCCAGGAGTTGGTGATGGACAGGGAGGCCTGGCGTGCTGCAATTCACGGAGTTGCAAAGAGTCAGACACGACTGAGCGACTGAACTGAACTGACTGGCCTTTATTTTAGTGTACTGCTTTTTAAATTTTGACTTCTAATTCTATCATGTCTTTTTGCTGTTTCAGAGTTTTGTTGTTCTTTTTTTAAAACTTTCTATCATTTCAGATGCTGGATTATGAACAAGTGCCTAATATTCATCTTAGCATTGGAGTTAAAAACCAAGCTGAGTTTCACCACTCGGTTGCCCCTCAGTTCCGAATGCACTCAACCCCTGTGAGAATTCAGGTTGTTAATGTGAGAGAAGGACCCGCATTTCATCCAAATTCTATGACATTCAGTGTGCGAGAAGGACTAAAAGGAAATTCCTTATTGAATTTTGTGCTTGGCACATACACAGCTATAGATTTGGATACAGGAAATCCTGCAACAAACGTCAGGTACTGCAGATATTTTGCTCGTGTTAAAGATAAAGCTCAGCTCTTCCTATATTAATTCACTAGAAGGTGCTATTTTTGAAGTTTTGCTTTGCTTTTTGTCTTTGTTTTAGAAGATGATTGTGGTATTAACTTTATTTCAGAATTTTAGTAGTGCTTTAGAGGCAGTAAGTGCTCCAACAGGTTAAAGGAGTAATTGCGTCCAGCGAGCAATTGTTAAGATCAAAGAGCCACCTACAGATACTCTATAAGTCTCTCTGACCTTTTGTGCCTGGCTGTACTACCCTGGCCCCAGGATGATTAAGCTATGTTATAAACAATAAGACATCATAAAAGATGAGTCACTTTTTTTCCTTAAAATCTGTGCTATCTAATGACTTTGGGGTTAATTTCAATCTCCTACCTGACCTAAAACGAAAAAGTAAAAAAAAAAAAAAGGCTGAAACATAGATGTTTCAGAAGTTTGATGAATCTTAAGAGAATCAGAGCTGAAAAAAATAGAAAGGTAGGTATTAGGGTCATTAGATACATAGATTATATATGAGTTAGATTATGTAAGATATCCTGGAAAATAACTATAGCAAAATATACAAGTATTCTCTTTATCTTTTCCTTCCAATATTTTTGGAATGAACAAAGTCTACTGACCTAAAAATTACTTTTGACATAAAAATTTTTGATTACTTAATCAGCTAATAAATAGGTAGGCAACAAAAATTATGAAGTCTATCAGAGGAAAGAATGTGCCAGATAAGTGTCTTGGACATTTGAATTTACACCTGGTAAGAGAACAGATGTTCTACCAATAAGGTCAAAAACTTTGAATCCATTATATGTTTAAAAAAAAATCCACATATACAAGCAGACTAGATGATACCACAACGCCTAACAGGCCAACAATGAGGGGCTCTAAAACCCATACGTATAAAATCTAAGAAAAAAATACATCACGTGTGAAAATGAATAAAGCGCATTCTCACATTCTTTCAATAAACACTATTATGATTTTATAAACAGCCCTGAAATAATTTCATACATTCTATTAACAATTATATTAAGAGCTAGAAGAGTAAGAATTATGAGATTACAAAATTCTGTTGTAAATCTGTACATAAATATGTTCAATACTGGAATTTTATTCTCTATACATTTTATAAACTGACTCAATTGTCACTATAAAGCATGCAAATACCATATATAAGATTAACACATTGTGTGGCTTAAAATGATTATCTTTTATGTAAGCAAATGATGAATGTATTTATCTAAAAACAGGTATATCATAGGACATGACGCAGGCAACTGGTTAAAAATAGATTCAAGGACTGGCGAAATACAATTTTCTAGGGAATTTGATAAGAAGTCAAAATATATTAACAATGGGATATACACAGCAGAGATCCTGGCTATAGATGGTAAGAATATTTATTGTCAATTCTTAATAAAATTATTACTATTACATTCAATACAACTAATATTCTAATGTTAATACTAGATTGACTCAAATCCAACATACGGTTTATTGGTGTCTGTAAGACTTATAGAGAGTTCTAAATACCTGAGATCAAGGACTGAGTTCAGTATCCTTATAATCATAATTTACATTTGTCATAATTTATTTCACCTATTTACAAAAAAGAATTGTATGTGATTTACAGTGTGAAGCATAAAAGTTAAAATATATCAATAAAATTCAGTTTCTGCTTTCGACCTCATCTCTCAAGAGAATCGATCAGCTTGTAGAGTATGTTAGAAATGTTTACTTAAGTAAGTGCTACAAAGTGTGCTCAAAATTCACCCGCAGGTAAGGCAGCGTCCTGAAGTGTATAGTTATTTCAGAACCACTAAAACTGAGCTACAATAAGAGGCCTGTGTGAGTACTGTTGTCCAAAGAAAAATGTTGGAAGACTAAGAAAGCACAAGGTTATTACAAATAAGTAACTTGTAATTGAGCAGTTCCTCACATGGGAAAATCTATTAAGTGTTCCTCTTGGTGAGTAGCAACAGGAATTTGTTTAGCAACAGTTAATGATTCTCTAGAGCAAAGGCAATTACTGCTATTTCCTAGCAGTAACTAGGAAACCAGCCACTATGAAACGAAACAGCAGAAAAAGGTCAGTAACCAGGAAAGAAGGAGAAGATAGATGTCTCACGTACATACCTAATAGAAGATAGATATGGCAGCATTGCATTAAGTTTATTCCTGAGATTTACAGTAGCCAAACAAAGAGAAAGATAAACAGCCAGTACAGGATTGAAAGAGAAACCATGGTAATACCCAAACAATTACAGTCCATGCATTCTAGTCTTCATCCTATGAGTGTCACTTTCAGCATCTCCGTGAGTTATATAAATATTTATTATCAGTCTTATTTATTATCAGTATTCTGAAAATGAACTCTAGCCAGGTTGATCACAGTCAATGGGTCATACGAGAAAATCCAATTCTAGTTCAAAAACTAGAATAAAAAATTAGTCAAGTAAATAAAAAGAAAACTATATGAAAATGTACCCACAGAAACCTAAAAAAGAGGGCCATTGTTTATTCCCATAAGCCGAGTATCTGCACTGGCACAAGCCTTCCAGATAGCTGGAATAAGTTTGCTCAAGGATGCTCGGGCACTAGGTAAAGAAGCAGAGCTCTGCCTATAGCAGACACAACAAGGAGCGGATGCTGTCGACAGTGGCTTTAGCTGCGGTTTGCCACAGAAAGTGAAAGTAGCTCAGCCGTGTCTGACTCTTTAAGGCCCCATGGACTATACAGTCCATGGAATTCTCTTGGTCAGAATACTGGAGTGGGTAGCCTTTCCCTTCTCCAAGGGATCTTCCTAACCCAGGGATCAAACCCAGATATCCCGCATTGCAGGCGGAGTCTTTACCAGCTGAGCCAGCTGGGAAGCCCACAGCCCAAGGCCATAAGAAAGTTCCAGAGGATGAGAGAACAACACAGCACATAATCTAATCTGCAGGATAATCTAGTGTCTCTCTAAGGAACCTAAGTCTAGAATAGAAAGTCGCCTCCCAAATCGGGTATAAGAACACACTGTACAAAACCATATACAGTATGAATAGGTTCCTGGTTTATCATTCGAGTAACTAAATGACTCTACCATTTAATGGCATACAGAAGACATCTTTAAAAGACGTTTATTAACTTCACAAAGAGTGACCTACCAAAATACCTAGAGATGATAATGTTCTGACTTACAAATGAAAATAGTAAGATTCTCTGCAAGTAAGAAACAAAAGAATTCTTTATTCAATATAAAGTATAAAAGTAGACTAATAGCCCAGACCCCTATTTGTTGATCCTCTGTACCTTCTAATAATATACTAACCCAAAATTTGTTTCAAATGGGTTAGGAAAAAAGCAAATATATTTATATTTGTTTTCAGAAGTACCATTTCAGAAAGAAACAGTGTCTTTCTAATGAATGGATGGATTTAAACAATGAAACAGAAAAAAAAAAAAAACTCAAACAATTATTTAACTTCAATTGCAGTTATTTCCACAAAGACCAGACTCAAAAAGTACCCAGAATGAAAGGCTCTAAACTGGACTACAGGGGTCTCATTTGGGGAGATACGGTGGACTAGAAAGCAGTAAACCTCTGAGAAAGGACACCGAATTTTGCACTCTGAGATATGTAGCTGAATGAAACAGGGATGAAAAACATTTTAGGAAGAGTGACTAGAAGGCTCAAGTGTTTGGTTTAGGAAAGAATGAGTTCAAAGAACTAAAAAGAAGCCACGGTGCCCGGAAGGTGCTGAGCAAAGGCAAGAGTGGCTTCCGGAGATTTAAGCAGGCAGGATCCTATCACGCACCAGCTCAGGAGTCAAGTCATGCGATTCCTCTATGCTGTGGCATCATCATGGGATATGAGAAAGAGTTTTCTCCCCAACACCATTTACCCCAACATCCTATATGTCTTGCTGTTTCAGATGGCTCTGTAAAAACGGCCACGGGAACCATATGTATCGAAGTTCCTGATGTCAACGATTACTGCCCAGTCATTGTTGCTGAGAGAGAAACCATCTGCATTGCCTCTCCCTCCATCCTTATCTATGCTGCAGGCGTTAACGGTCACTCTTATGGGTCTCCTTTTACCTTCTGTGTTGTTAATGAACCCCCAGGGACAGCGGACATTTGGGATATCAGATCAGTAAATGGTACGTAGAATGCAAATTTGCTTATACTCTAAGGACAAAAGCAAAACAATTACCAAATAATTAGTCAAGTCACATAATAATACTTTCCAACTCTATGTCCGCCGAAAGTGTAAAGAGTCCATAATAGCATGCGTGTTTATGGTAACTGTTGCTACTTTAAAATAAAGGCCTCACATTGATAAAAATTGAGATATCATTTCAGGCATCTTAACAATTTACATACCTTGGGTTCTTTTTCCTGAGATGTTAGATGTATAATAGAAAATGAAATGTTTTGAGAGAATTTCATTCTGGACATGTGCATACTAAATCACTTCAGTCGTGTCCAACTCTGCGACCCTATGGACTATAGAGACTGTAGCCCGCCAGGCTCCTCTTTCCATGGGATTCTCCAGGCAAGAATACTAGAGAGGGTTGCCATTTCCTCCTCCAGGGGATCTTCCCAACCCAGGGATCAAACCTGCGTCTCTTACATCTCCTGCATTGGCCAGGGGATTCTNCTATAGAGACTGTAGCCCGCCAGGCTCCTCTTTCCATGGGATTCTCCAGGCAAGAATACTAGAGAGGGTTGCCATTTCCTCCTCCAGGGGATCTTCCCAACCCAGGGATCAAACCTGCGTCTCTTACATCTCCTGCATTGGCCAGGGGGTTCTTTGCTGCTACTGCTGCTAAGTCACTTCAGTCGTGTCCGACTCTGTGCGACCCCAGAGACGGCAGCCCACCAGGCTCCCCCCTCCCTGGGATTCTCCAGGCAAGAACACTGGAGTGGGTTCTTTACCACCTGGTAAATTGCCACTTGGGAAGCCCCCATTCTGGCCACAATAGCTCCCTCATCAGATATTCATTTGGAGAAACAGGAGAGACGCTGAGGGTAGGGAGGTAAGATGGCAATCAGAGTTCAAGGTAAGAGGAAAAATCCACCTTTCTGAGGCCACCAAGCTTTTCCATTCATCCTAAAATGATGCCAGAAAAAAAAAAAGCCATCATTAAGGACTTGGAGGAAATTAGGTAACCTGTTTTCACCATAAAACCTTTTAGCCCTTTCACACAAAACCACCTTAATATTTTTAAGAGCTAAGCAATTGCATTAAAATCAAGATAACTCTGAGTTCATTGTTCCCTACAAAATTCAATGTGTTATTCTTAAATAATTGCTAACTACTTTTTCCTCATTTATATCCTAGATTTTATGAGGAAAAGCAAGAAAAAATATTCAGCATGAGATATTTCTATCACAGATTTGCCAGTAAAAAATATAGTCTTATTGGAAAGAATATTCTTAGGGTCCTATTTACATGCTGGTCTTGAAGAAAAGAAAAAAATCCCACAAAACAGGTTGGGGCCATGCCTTATTTGACTCTTATTTTGAGCTCAGGTTACATTTTGGTAGACATAGCCAAGTTATCACATAGCTAACTGAAAGCAATAACCCACAATAATTAACAATAATAATAATTGTTAAGGATTCATCAATTACTATTCATGATTTAAGAGTAAATCATTTCTAAGGCCTCCTCAGGTTGATAAATTTCAACCTATGTTTTAAGCAATGGTTTCTATAAAAATCAATAGATAATCTCAGCACAAAGAATTAGTAAAATAATAATTTTTTGAGTAATTTTAAATGTTAAGACAGTAATTTTGAATAAGAGATGAACAACAGTCTTCATGAGGGTATTTGGAAGCTGTCATCCCAAATAGAAAACTTCTAATATTTCCTTTCAGCTCAATATTCTTCATTCATTGGACAAATATCCACTGAGTGCATATTATATGCCAAGTATTGTTGCTCTGGAAATAAGCATCATAAGTGTTCATTTTTAAAAACTGGCAATGTATTCTATGACTAAAGGAGCATGAAAAAAAGTCAGATCCTAAGTTAATCATGGGTATTAGGAAGAGTTACTCCCTCCAAAATTTTTTTAATTTTTCCTGTATATTCAAGTACAGTCACTTGACAATTACTTTCAGGTATACAACAAAGTGATTCAGTTATACATACAAATATACCCATTCTTTTCCAAATTCTTTTTCCATATGGATTTTTACAGAGTATTGAGTAGAGTTCCCTCTACTATACAGTAGAACCTTATTTTTTTATCTATTTCATATATTGTGGTATCTATCTGGTAATCCCCAATTCCTAATTTATCCATCCCCTATTTCCCCTTTGGTAATCAAAAGTTTATTTTCTATGCTTGTGAGTCTATTTCTGTTTTGTGAATAAATTCATCTGTATCATCTTTTTAGATTTCACATATAAGCTATATCATATGATATTTTTCTTTCTCTGTCTGACTTCACTTAGTATTATAATCTCTAGGTCTGTTCATGTTGCTGCAATATGACTTCATTCTTTTCTATGACTGTGTAACATTCCACTGTATATACGTACCCCATCTTTTATTTTCTCTCTTGCTTTTCAGCTACCTCTGCAATCCTGAAAGCTGAGCAGACTTTATATTCCAGATACTACGAAATCCCAGTCCTAGTAGAGGACAGTTTTAACAGAGCATGCGAATTGCCGCAGATCATAGAGTTAAGGGCCTGTGACTGTGACATCAACCACATGTGCTTGGACTCGGGCACCACAGACGTCAGCACCGGGGATGGTAGCTCTGTCACCAGTGTGACTGTCACTGACGACCACACTGAGGCTTCAAATGTTGGCATGGGATCAACAGGGATTGGCCTGATCATTACGGGCATCTTACTGGTGCTTCGTAAGTACTGGATTAAATCCCTCTTTTCAGCAGTTCTTCAAAATCAGAATGTAATCAGGCTCGCTGGAATGGCCATTTCTTTTTGGTACCTATGGCAATGTTTGTGGGAATCTGGAAATAAGCAATGGGACTGACATGGGCAAGTTACTTGTTCAATAATGGTAAAGTAAGAATATTCACTGGAAGGACAAATGCTGAAGCTGAAACTCCAATACTCTGGCCACCTGACATGAAGAGCCAACTCATTGGAAAAGACCCTGATACTGGGAAAGACTGAGGGTAGGAGGAGAAGGGGATGACAGAGGATGAGATGGTTGGATGGCATCACCAACTCAATGGACATGAGTTTGAGTAAACTCTGGGAGATAGTGAAGGACAGGGAAGCCTCGTGTGCTGCAGTCCATGGGGTCCCAAAGAGTCAGACACGACTGAGAGACTGAACAACAGCAACAACAAAAAAAAAGTCCAGGGTTAGTGAGGGTCAAAAAGATGGGAAACACACAAGTCCCTAAGTATAGGATTTTTGCTGTTGTTCAGTCGCTCAGTCATGTCCGGTAACATAGCATAGCATAAAGTAATCCCAGCATGACAATTTCAGCAGAGTCCTTTAAGAGCAGAAAGGCAGAAGTAATTAAGTCTAAACAGGAAAGCTGGGGAAGTCCTGATGGAAAAGTGACTTTGAGCTGAAGATCTTCTTAGAAGAAGCATGGTGTGTGGGGAAATCCAGAAAAGCAGTCTAGGACATAGGAAAAGCACAGACATAAACACACATGTACAAATGTGCCCACATGTACATAGGGGACTAGGAAACATAAAACTGGATTTGAATCCTGGATCTGCCAACAACCAGTTTAGAGTCTTAGATTAGCAGGAAGAAAGAACCTTATTTGCCTAATCTGTCATTAAAAGTTTACCTGATCTTAAGTGATTAGTAGATTTGTATTTATAAACACAGATATATATCCTCAATCCTTAATGTTACTCGATCAGTCATATCCGACTCTTTGCAACCCCATGGACTGTAGCCTACCAGGCTCCTCTGTCCATGGGATTTCCAGGCAAGAATACTGGCGTGAGTTGCCATTTCCTTCTCCCAGGGATCTTCCCAACCCAGGGATCAAACTTGAGTCTCCTATACTGCAAGCATATTCTTTACCATCTGAGCCACCAGGGAAGCCCCACTCAATCCTTCAGGGGAAATTAATGCATTACATTTGTATTTTTCCCTCTAGTTCTGAATATCATGCCACATTTTCCCAAAAGTGCTGTATTTGATGACTTCCTAAGGTGAGCACTATGTGTTAACTCTTCCTTTCCACTTTTCTCGGGCAGTGGCACCGCTCTTGCTGCTCCTCTGCTGCTGCTGCAAACGAAAACAGCCAGAAGGGCTGGGGACGAGCTTCGCTCCTGTGCCTGAGGGGGGAGAAGGAGTGGTGCAGTCCTGGAGAATAGAAGGGGCCCATCCTGAGGACAGGGTGAGCGGATTCGTCAGGTTCCACAGAAGCTCGGTGTTTCAGTGGGATTCAGCGTGTCCTGATAACTATAAACTGCACAAAGTTGAACATACATCACTTTTGAAATGTTTAACATAGGCACTTCCCTGGTCCAGTGGCTAAAACCCTGTGCTCCCAATGCAGGGGGTCCAGGTTCGATCCCTGGTCAGAGAGCTAGATCCCGCATGACACAACTAAAGGTCTCATGTGCTACAACCAAGACCAGTGCAGCCAAAATAAGTGATTAAATACATATTTCAAAATGTTTAACATAAAACATTTATTTAAAAAAAATTTTTTTTTTCTTTTCAGGATGTGTCCAACATATGTGTACCAATGACAGCCTCTAATACCCAGGACCGTATGGATTCCTCCGGTCAGTGGATGTCAAAATCTGTTTTCCTTTTTAAAATTTGCAAATTGTTCAGCCAGACAAATCTCATGTATAAGTACCTTATCAAAAATCAGCACATCTGTCATTTTCCTTGGAGCACAGTATTTTGAAGTGGTGACTTTATTTTTCTGTCTTAAACTACTGGCAGTGAAGAACGATGTAGCAATTCAAAGGGCAAAGTCTGGAACCAGAATGCTTCAGTTTGATTCCCAGCTCTGCCACTTACTAGTAATTAAGTCCTTGAGTAAGACACTTCACCTCTCTGGGCCTCAATTTCCTTCTTTGAAACTGAATATATGATAGTACCTACTTCAAAGTGTTGCTATGAGGAGTAAATGATCATACATATATATACATATTATATATTATATGTATAGTCTACATATTATATATTATAGGTATAGTATGCATATTATATATTATAGGTATAGTATGCATATTATATATTATATGTATGTGATATATAATATGGATCATATATGTTACATATATCATATATGAATGTATGGATGATATATGTGCTGTATGTATATATGTATATCACAAAATATACATTAGAATAGTACCTTGCACAGTATGTGCTACCATTATTTATAAAACAAGCAGTTCAAAAAAAAGAAAGAAAGAAAAAACGAAGCAGCAAATATGTTCTCCTAAGAATACCCTGAAGGGGTTAACAGAGGATGAGCGGTTGGACGGCATCATGGACTCGATGGACATGAGTTTGCGCAAGCTCTGGGCATTGGTGACGGACAGGGAAGCCTGGCATGCTACAGTCCATGGGGTCGCAAAGAGCTGGACATGACTGAGTGACTGAGCTGACATGAGGAACTTTTCTTAAATTCATACATGCATTTGCCTCACCACTCTTATTCTCTCCTAAATGACCAAGTCCCAGAAATACCCTAAAATACTGGAAAAATACCCAGCATTGGGCAATAACTGAACAAAGTAGAGAGGCTGCTCAGCTCTAGAGCGGGCTTGTGATTTCTCAGTGATGGTTTCTGAGTGTCCCAAGCCAGACTCAGGCTGCAAAGAGCCTAAGGTGACTGAACACTCCTATGGAAGCCCACTCCCCATCCAGCACCAGGGTGAATGAGGACCGTGAGTTTCAGTTTCTGCAAATGTGTGGCTGGCCTTGCTCTGGAGGGCTCATGAGTGAGTGCAAGTCTTCTCGGCCAGGCCTGGGGAGCTTGCCAGAGGCAGCTAGAGAAGGAACTGCAACGCGCAAAACAGAGGCCCTGGTCTTTTTGGCTTCTTCTGCACCTTCAAGTCTTTGGGATGGAGGTTCCCAAAAGGTGACAAAGCCATGCCTGATACCCGGCTCCCTTTGTACTGTTTATTTGGTTTTATTTTTATCAGCAAGCCTGAAGATTATAGGCATAGTTGGAATTGCTCCTATACAAACTAGTGTTCCAGAGCCTTCCCTTTGCTGGGGGTAAGGGGTGGTGGTGTTGCTTACAGTGTCTACGCGGGTAAACAATGAAGACGACTCAAGCACCGTTGAACCCCGTCTCCTTTCAGAAATCTACACTAACACCTACGCAGGCGGAGGAACGGTTGAAGGGGGTGTCTCGGGAGTGGAACTCAATACCAGTCTGGGGGCGGCCGCTGGCCTGGCAGCAGGAGGAGCAGCGGGCACCGCGGGGAGGAGGAGCTCGGCAGTGGGCATCCAGCGGGACTATGGGGACGCCGGCCTGAACCTGGCTTTCCTGGACAGCTATTTCTCTGAGGTAACTTCCCTGCACACAGCTCCACAAAATAGTCTTGGGACTGAATAATAATAATAACAATGGTGGAAGAGTCTTCTGAAATATATTCGGGGACTCTTAACTCTACCCCAATCCTGAATTAAAAAATATTTCTCTGAGGTAATTCCTCTGCACACAGTTCCACCAAATAGTCTTGGGACTGCATAATAATAATAACAATGGCAATAGAGTCTTCTGAAATATATTCAGCGACTCTTAATTCTATCCCAATCCCAAATAAAAAAAATATTTCTCTGAGGTAATTCCCCTGCACACAGTTCAACAATATTATCATTCACTCTTGAGACTGCATAATAATAACAATGGCAGTAGATTCTTTTCTGAGATATATTCAGTTACTTTTAACTCTACCCCAATCTTGAATTAAAAATATTTCACTTTTCCTTAAAATACAAAAAGTCAACTTACTGAAACATGTCATATCCAATGAGCATAATACCTCTGACGACTGTGAAAAAGGCTAGTATCTCATCATTTTCCATTTCCCTTCTGCTATTTTCCTGTATTCTGTTTCTTTCTGGTGTTCCCACTGTTTCTTTGCTTGTTCCCACAGCAAAGAGCAAAGCAAGAGAATCCTGATCAAGAAAAACTGTGTGTTCATGTCTGTTCTTCACGGTGTCCTTTCAGGCCTGCAGATACCTCCAACAGAAAGGAGAAAAAATAAATCAAAAGCCAGAATTAGGGAAGAAAGAGAGCAGAAACTGAGGAATGGGGCATCACCAAGATTTGATGACAGATTAGGGCCTGGAACCCAGGTCTCCTCATCTCTACTCAGGGCCCCAGGCACTGACTGTGTCCCTCACTAGGGGAGAGGATCGTGGGTCTATGAGCATGCCAGGAGGAAAGACGCAAGGCACTGGATGGCCTAACAAGGTAGCACAAAGGATAAACAGAGGATTTATTTAAATTATCTTGTGAATTCCTATTTAGTACCTTTATTTCTCTTATTTAGCAGTCCATTTTATCTCATATTCTTTTTTTTTTAATTTTCTTGAGATTTCATCAGTTACTATCTCATATTCTAATTAGCCCATTTTACTCCTTATGTAGCAACAAGTGAGTTTCACCACTGCTCTTAACAAAAGATGCTGAAGATGTTGTTGTAAGTTGTATTTTAAAATTGGTGGTTACCAATACCACTATAGACAGAGCATGAATAGCATCAGTAATTTAAATGAGTCATCCACACCACTCAAGTACATTTGGCAAATGGGCACAAATTATATATATGTCATAGAAGTGTCCTAGAAATTATATTCAAAGAATCATTCATAAAAGTCACACTAATATTTAAGGAACTTTGCCATTCCTGTCAAAATTGCACTGGGCTTTTTTTTTTTTTTTCCCAGTTGGTTTCAACTGGTGTTCTTTGGGACCAAGAAAATCAAAGTGCATTCTTCTTTCTCTATGGGCAGTGAGGTCATGCCAAACATTTGAGCATTTTTCTTACATTAAAACATGGCACTGAATTTCAAGTGGTGAGAACCGGCCTTTCCCTCTGCAAGGTAAAGCCTCTGCAGAGTGGTATCTATGCTTCTTTCCAGTCACTTTTTTTGCACCATCACCACCCAGCCCAGCAGCTAACTTGTGCTGCAGGCAAGAGAGGGCTGTCTTCTTCCTAGTCAGGTAAAATATTTAACAGCAAAGTTTTAAGGTGATACCAAACTCATGAGTAATTGATTTCAAGACCTAAAATCATTTACTTCTAAAGGGAGGATTTAGGGCCTTCCCTGGTGGTCCAGATGGACTTCCCTGATGGTCCACATGGACTTCCCTCGTGGCACAGATGATAAAGCATCTGCCTACAATGCAGCAGACCCAGGTTCAATCCCTGGGTCAGGAAGATCTTCTGGGGAAGGAAACGGCAACCCACTCTAGTATTCTTGCCTAGAAAATCCCATGGATGCAGGAGCCTGGTAGGCTATAGTCCAGGGGTTGAGACTTCCCTTTCACCTTCACTTTCTGATGGTCCACTGGCTAAGACTCCACACTCCCAATGTGGGAGGCCCTGGGTTTGATCCCTAGTTTCTTCCTAGTCAGGTAAAATATTTAACAGCAAAGTTTTAAGGTGATACCAAACTCATGAGTAATTGATTTCAAGACCTAAAATCATTTACTTCTAAAGGTAGGATTTAGGGCCTTCCCTGGTGGTCCAGATGGACCTCTCTGATGGTCCACATGGACTTCCCTCGTGGCTCAGATGATAAAGCATCTGCCTACAATGCAGCAGACCCAGGTTCAATCCCTGGGTCAGGAAGATCTCCTGGGGAAGGAAATGGCAACCCACTCTAGTATTCTTGCCTAGAAAATCCCATGGATGCAGGAGCCTGGTAGGCTATAGTCCAGGGGTTGAGACTTCCCTTTCACCTTCACTTTCTGATGGTCCACTGGCTAAGACTCCACACTCCCAATGTGGGAGGCCCTGGGTTTGATCCCTAGTCAGGGAACTGAGAGGGAAATGGCAACCCACTCCAGTGTTCTTGCCTGGAGAATCCCAGGGACGGGGGAGCCACCAGGCTGCCGGTGAGCTGCCATCTTTGGGGTCACACAGAGTCAGACACGACTGAAGCGACTTAGCAGCAGCAGCAGCAGGGAACTATATCCAACATACCACAACTAAAGATCCTGTGTGCCGCAACTAAGAACTGGCACAACCAAATAAATAAATAGAAATATTTTTTTAAGAAAAAGTAGGGATGTAGACGCTGGTACAGACCATAGGGAAAGCAGCATGATGCAGTGGAGAAAAGATAGGTGGATTTGACGTTGTGTTGGACAACTATTTAAGTCTTGGGCATGACATTCACCTTCTCTGGGCCTGTGGTTACCTTATTTATAAAAGAAAGAAAGGGTCAGATTGCATCAGGGAATTTTGGATGGTGTTGGGCAGGCCCTGTGGGATTTCATGGAAACCACCAAGGGCTATAGCAGTTGAGGCAAATAGGGAAGGGAAGCACCAGGTCTCTGCTCCCTCCCCACACCTTCAAACAAAGAAGTTCTCATTTCATCACTTCTACATGTTGAGGTCACGCCTAGGATTTCATTTAAAGGGTCTGTCATTTTTAAAAAAATTAAAAATCACAGTAGATAAGTCCCTCCTGATAACATAACTCCAAAAACACCCCAGCCCTCTTCACCTAGGCCACATAAAATAAGCCTCTGAAACACAGAGCTATGTACACCTCTATAGATGTTTTTATTCCAAGCTGATCAAATATCTCTCCTTAAATAAATAATGTTTTGCACATAACTAAATATGTTATTATTTTTGACCACCTCAGAAACAAAAGACTATGCACACTGATCTCCTTTCAGAGTTCCAATTATTTAGAAATACAGCAATCAATCAGGGTATCTCTCAGTTCATTCCATTAAATCATCTTAGATCAGATGTCTCTAAGGCATTGTTGTTGTTCTTCTTTAATTATTTTATAGAGAAAAGAAACTTCTAATGGTCTGTTTTTCTTCCAATTTTAGAAAGCGTATGCTTATGCAGGTGAAGAGGAAGGCCGCCCTGCAAGCGACTGCTTGCTCATTTATGACCACGAAGGAGCAGGGTCTCCGGTGGGCTCCATTGGTTGTTGCAGTTGGATTGTGGATGATTTAGATGAAAGCCACATGGAAACTTTAGACCCAAAATTTAAGACTCTTGCTGAAATCTGCTTAAACACAGAAATTGACCCATTTCCTTCACAGCAGTCCTGTATCCCCATCAGCACTGACCTCCCTTTACTTGGACCGAACTACTTTGTTAATGAATCTTCAGGAATGACTCTCTCAGAGGCTGAGTTCAAAGAAGAAATGGCAGTACCTGAGCCCATGATGCACGGGGATATTGTAGTGACCGAGACTTACACTACTGCTGATCCATGCGTGCAACCCACTACGATTGTCTTTGATCCTCAGCTTGCACCCAATGTTGTAGTAACGGAAACAGTAATGGCACCTGTCTATGAGGTTCAAGGGAACATTTGCGTCCCTGCTGAGTTAGCCAACACACACAATGTAATCTATGCTGAGAGAGTGGTGTCTAGTCCTGGCAGGCCTGACGTGAGCAGTAGTAGCCTGAGTGATGGTTGTAGGGGACCTGTGATGAGTGGTGGTATTTTGGTAGGACCAGAAATTCAAGTGACACAGATGGTGAGTCCAGACATTTGCATAAGCCAAACTATTGGTTCCACATCCCCAGTGACCCCTCGACACAGAGTAACACGGTACAGTAACATACATTACTCCCAACAGTAAGCGTTTCATGGTCAATACTCTCTATGGAGACCATGCACCTTGTAATCACCAACATATTCATCAAAGATGCACAGTGTACCATATTTAACATTTTAAGTCAACAAATGTTCAAAAATTCTAAATTCAGTGAGATTCTTTGATTATATCTTTTGGGGGGTAAATATGGCTAAGCACTTTAGATAAGCCTTTAAATTTTTTTTCTGATTTTAAATTATGTGCCAAAAAAACTTAAAGAAAATGTGTTACATCCTTTGATACTGTCTAATAAACAGCACATAATTCATACAGTGAATATTAAGGACTTCAGGCCTGTAAAACTGGTCACATAAACCAAGATGCTCTTGTTCTTGAAGGTTGCATAGAAAAGCCTTGTCTGCATTCAATAGCCATGTTAACTTTTAAATACATATTTCTATTTAAAACTTTTAAGTGGGAAAAATGAATTAAATGTACACTTTTGAAGTGAAATTGAAAAAGAAGATGGAGAATCTGTTAACAGAGATCTAAAGTCACTTGTCTCATCAAATGGTTTCTCAAGATATGCAATGATTAGGGCATGCTTAATATAATACAGGGAAAGAGTTCTTAGCTGAATGTGTCACTGAAAATGGTCCATCAAAAGGAATCATATACATATATAGATATGCATATATTCATATCAATATGGATGAATTCTTATTGCACTTTATTGATTTATATAATCAACTGTAAATTAATTTAGACTAGCAGAAATATAATTATGACAACATGACAACAGAAACATTTTCCAGAAGAAGTATTGGAGATTTTACTCCTTAGAGAACGTTTTTTTCCCTGCTTTTGTTAATTATGTCAGAAAACCATATGAAATGTGGTTTAATCAGTTTCACTGACCTAAGTCATAGACTATTCCTTTGGCAACCAGATAGCCTCTAAAAGCACCATTCTAGTGCTTACATTCAACAATATTTACTTGGAAGCTTCTCTGTGTTGAGTGCTGGTCTTGATTCTGAATGTTAGTTGAAGACAACTGGCAAGATTCCTGTCTTCAGAAAGCTTCTAATTCATTTCTAGACTTAAAACTCTGGGGATATGGCTTTGAGTTCCTACCAAAAATAATTAACAGAATATTTAATTCCATTACCAAGTTGTGTTACTCTTATTAATGCTACTAGTAATGTTGAATAAATAAATGGAAACCCATGCACAGATTGCTTATTCTTACTAGGCATCAAGCTGTCCTGAGAAAAAGAAACTCTAGAGAGAGAGTTTTATTTAATTCTGTAGAATATGTAAACTATATAGTAGTAAGTATAATGATGTGACTAGTAAAATAATATAAATGGAATAAATTTATTTTCAGGGCTTATTTTCTTCTGGAAGGAAATAACTGTAGTGCTTCTTGCTTAATATTTTTATAAGTAAAAGTGTTGAAGAATTTGGGGCCTCTCACAATCTCTTGTCCAATTCTTTCATTTTATAGAAGAATTTTCTGTGATCTGTCCCACTATCAATATGCAAAGATTTAATGGTGCTTCAAAAAGAGAAACCCCACTTCTGGTGGATGCATTCCTCCATACAATCCATGGAAATGAGATCAGAACCATTTCATTTTTTATCTCAACATTATCAGTGGAGAAGAAATTCTCCATCATTCTAGGTATCAATCATATGTGACTCAAGCCTCTGAAACTGGCATATATTAAAAATATCATCTCAAACAAAATAAAAGGCATAAAGCAAGATTTCTCCTGCTTAAGAGGTACTGATAAAGATGACATAGCATTTATGTTAACATTTGAAAATGAACCCAGGAGTCCAGGAAATGAGATTTAATAAACAAATACAATAGAAGTAGTTTGAATTATATCTCCTGCCCCATAGAGTGAATAAATGGGTTCTCTTAGAAAAGTCTTACCAGGTGAAGGGAAAAGAAGACATTGACAAGACAGAATTTATAAACTTCTTTCAGAAAAGCATTCTTTTAAAATATTCCCTCTTTTGGATTAGATACTTCTGATTGCAATATATTACTGAATATAATAATGTTTTATATATGTCTTCAATAAAAAATATGTGATAAGAAAATATATCTTTTATTTTCTCTTTGGTGCATGCAGTATTCCATACACAAATACACATTTGGAAAACTGTTTTCCATTTTGTTACTAGGTGATTATCATCTTTATCATTATGTGCACAATACAAGAACATGATTTCACTTATAAACCGAAATTCAGAATAATGTATTTATCAGTGGTAGAATTTCTCAATAGCATCATTATTTTACGAGTAAATGGCTCATTATAAACTAACAAATCAATTGAATAAGCTCCAGAATTGTTCTAGACATTGTATAAATTATAAAACACCATCTCTTCCCACTGTATTTAAATTTAGCAAAATAGGGCTGGCTTTCCTGGTGGTACAGTAGCCAATGCAGGGTATGCGGGTTCCACCTCTGCTCCAGGAAGATTCCCAAGCTGTGGAGCAACTAAAGCCCGTGGGCCACAACTAGAGCCCGTGTGCTGCAATTACTGAAGCTTGCACCTCGAGTGTGTGCTCTGCAACAAGAGAAGCCACCACAATGAGAAGCCCGCTCACCGCCATAAGGAGTAACCCCCGCTCGGCGCAACTAGAGAAAGCCTGTGCAAACCAACAAAGACTCGGCACAACGGATAAATAAGTAAAGATTCAACCTCTAAAATTATTTTTAAAGTTATTAGTATTATTTCTGTACCAGAGGTATCAATTTCTGTTGAAATAAGAGGATAATTCATTTCAATTATTTTTTAAAGGCTCCTTGAAGATGGTGACACCTGAGGTAGGCCAAGTAGAATTCTATCTGACAGTGGTTCCAAAAGTATCGACATCAGAAATACAGGATATATTCAGAAGCACTAACAGTAAAACATAATTTAAAATGTCTGAAGCAAAATATGAATTATCACACAGTCAGCCATTTTATATAATGTTTGCCATATGAATTACTCAAAGTTATATTTTATTGAATTCTCTTTTTTCTTTTTTTAATTAATTAATTTATTTTAATTGGAGGCTGATTACTTTACAATATTGTGGTGGTTTTTGCCATATATTTACATGAATCAGCCACGGGTGAACATGTTATGTGAGCTTAAGTAAATAGCAGAGTTAAAATTCAACCGCAGAACAGTCTAACCTCAAAGACCTTATTATTATTACTCATCAAATTCTTCCAACTTAATTCTAGAAGGACATATGGGAGACAGATGGCAGAGGATCTTGAATCCCATTAGGGTTTTGGATTTCACTTTGTAGAAAGTGGCTCAGATAATTAAGAATCTGCCTGCAATGCAGAAGACCTGGGTTCAATACCTGGCTCAGGAAGAGCCCCTGGAGAAGGAAATGGCAACCCACTTCGGTATCCCTGCCTGGAGAATTCCATGGACCAAGGAGTCTGGCAGGCTACAGTCCATGGGTCACAAAGAGTCGGACATGACTGAGCAACTAACACTTTCACTTTTCACAGAAAATGAGGGTCCCAGTGAAAATTTTTGTGTTAATGAGTGACTAGGTCCTATTTCATGAGATGACACTGGGGCAGGCCTCAGAAATCTCATGATACCTGCTGTGCTGTTGATTATATGATACAGAGATATCCCCGTGGCCAGATCACTAAGGCAGAGAGCCCAGTATGGTGTCAGGATCTTCCAAAAAGCCAGCGTTCCAAGCTGAGCTTGCTGGACCCAAAGCCTGGAGATGGCCTGTACACTGCTGAGGTGGGCAAGTCCACGGTGCACTGTCTAACAACTCCAGTCGATCATTCTCTATGTTAATTGAAGGCTGTATACATTGCACGGCCCTGACCTATTTCATTACTTCAGGTGAGGCAGATGGACAATTTTAGTTTCTAGAGTAGGGCATGCTTTCTCATAGCTGTCACTCTGCCCCACCCTGGCTTCTTAACTGGAAACCCTCTTCCTTCCCTTCATCTGCTCAGCTTCTTCATTCTCGTCTCTCAACAACCACTTCAAGCATTGTCACTTTCTAGGAGCATTTCTTGATATCTATTCCTATTGACCCAACCTACTTGCTCAGCTACTTCTCTACTCCCTTCAGCAACTAAGATACTGTATTTTTCCTATGCCTGCCAGTCTGTGAGCCCCCTGAGAACAAAGGCAATTTTATCATTTCTGTTGGAGAAGGAACTGGCAACCCACTACAGTATTCTTGCCTGGAGAATCCCATGGACAGAAGAGCCTGGAGGGTTAGAGTCCATGGGATCGCGAAGAGTTGGACACAACTGAGTGACTAGCACACACATCATTTCTGTATCTCCAGCATCAGCAGAATGTCTAGTCTAGCACATGCACACATTACTTCTGGAAGCAAAGAATACAGTCAAGTTCTCTCAAGCACCTAAAAGGAAGTGTCTGCATTTAATCATAATATATTTCTCAAAAATGAAATTTGCTCAGTCAAGTCTGACTCTTTGTGACCCTGTGGACTATACAGTCCATGGAATTCTCCAGGCCAGAATACTGGAGTGGGTAGCATTTCCCTTCTCCAAGGGATCTTCCTAACCCAGGGATCGAACCCAGGTCTCCTGCATTGAGGACAGATTCTTTACCAGCTGAGCCACAAGGGAAGTCCAAGAATACTGGACTGGGTAGCCTATCCCTTCTCCAGCGGATCTTCCGGACCCAGGAATCAAACCGGGGTCTTCGGCATTGCAGGCAGATTCTTTACCAACTGAGATATCAGGGAAGCCCATATTTCTCAAAACAACCATGAAAACCAAATAAATGAACCCTAAACATTATACTGACTAAACATGTTACATGAAAAAATCCCATTCCCAGAAAGCCAATACTTCTTGTGCAGCAGTGTTACCTCTAGACAACAGCCCTTTGAATGACCTTTGAAAGGTTTGTGTAAATGCCATCCTTAGCAGGAAGACACAAATATAAACTCATGAAGACAATTATATTTTGGGAGAAATTCACCATTTTACAGGAAGAGTAATTAAGTCATTGAAAGCAATCTCATGTGCTTTTTGAAAGAAGTTATGAGACAGATGAATAACATATTAATAAATTCTAAAATGTTACAGAGAAGATGTATCTAGGAAATGTAGTTCCTTGAAGACCTTAAAAGTGAGTGATGGTGAAGCAAACCTGAAAGCTGGCCATCAGGTATCCAAAACAACTGGTTTTAAAGAAATGACAACAGATTTGTTTTTCTAGAGTATAAAGGTATTCTAGTTTAGCATGATGGCACCCCACTCCAGTACTCTTGCCTGGAAAATCCCATGGACAGAGGAGCCTGGTAGGCTGTGGCCCATGGGGTCTCGAAGAGTCGGACGCGACTGAGCGACTTCCCTTTCACTTTTCACTTTCATGCATTGGAGAAGGAAATGGCAACCCATTCCAGTGTTCTTGCCTGGAGAATCCCAGGGACGGGGGAGCCTGGTGGGCTGCCATCTATGGGGTCACACAGAGTCGGACACGACTGAAGTGACTTAGTAGCAGCAGTAGCAGTTTAGCATCATGATTCTGTGATTGGATTCTGAATTTTTCTATTATAGTACACTTCTATGATTTTCCCACATTATCATGAACATCATTCTTTCAAAATTCTGCAAAATATTCATAAATTTGCACATACACTTCTAATCATTCCCTGAATCCCAAAGAACTAGGCTGATTCCAATTTTTGCTGTTAACAAAGCTTCAGTGGACATTTATATATACACATACATACACATGTACATAATCACAGGAGCACATACATATGTTGATACATTTTTATAGGATAGACTCTTAAAAAGGAGGTTGCCATATCAAAGATACATGCAAATAATTTTTTAGTTTTCCTAAATTTCCCTCTCAACAAAGTGTATCAATTTACACTCCCACCAACGGTTCTTAACCACAAACTTCTTAACCACAAACTTAATAATCGTTAATCAGCTGATTTAATCAGTTTTTAAATTTTTAATAATCTGCCAACAAAGGTCCGTCTAGTCAAGGCTATGGTTTTTCCAGTGGTCACGTATGGATGTGAGAGTCGGACTGTGAAGAAAGCTGAGCACCGAAGAACTGATGCTTTTGAACTGTGGTGCTGGAGAAGATTCTTGAGAGTCCCTTGGACTGCAAGGAGATCCAACCAGTCCATTCTTACTCGATGGACGTGAGTCTGAGTGAACTCCAGGAGTTGGTGATGGACAGGGAGGCCTGCCTGGCGTGCTGCGCATGGGGTCGCAAAGAGTCGGACACGACTGAGCGACTGAACTGAACTGAACTGAACTGATGTATACCCATCATCTGCATACATGCTAACAATCAATAAATATGAGTTGATTGAACCATAGAATGAGCCATTAAATTATTATAAATTACCATATATGCTTAGATATATTTCTAGTCTCTCCTTTATTACCCTGATGTATTAGTCAAGTATGCTGATAATCCTGACTATTGTTACAGGTGTATGACATTGTTTTTAGTGTACTTATGATATCTGGCTTCCCTGGTGGCTCAGAGGTTAAAGCATCTGCCTGGAATTCGGGAGACCTGGGTTTGATCCCTGGGTCAGGAAGATCCCCTGGAGAAGGAAATGGTAACCCACTCCAGTACTCTTGCCTGGAGAATCCCATGGAGGAAGGAGCCTGATAGGCTACAGTCCATGGGGTCACAAAGAGTCGGACACGACTGAGCAACTTCACTTTCATTTTATGATATCTGGTAGGTGTAGTCTGCATCTGTTACTTAATTTTTTTTTAATTATCTTGACACTTCTGATGCACTCAGTTTAAAAAAAAAACCAATAAACAATGGAATTTGATTGAAAATAAAATTAAATTGAATTTATAGATGAATAACTTTGAGGCTTTCAAAATTAGCATTAATCTAATGCTTTGCCTTTTCTGGTGTGATATTTTACATAGGATGAATATTTTAGAAAAAATGTAAAACTTCTGGAAATTTGAGACTGTTAATAAAAGATTACTTTTCATTATAGCCATTGATTGATTGATAGTTTTATTTTCTTTCAAAACCATTTCTTCTACTTCTTATGTGTAAGTTCAGTAACCAAAAAAAGAAAAGAAAAGAAAATCATACAGTGCAGGGTAAAATAAAGTTCCCAATAGTAAGATAAAAGTTCTTTACTTGTCATCATAATATATTTCACAAAACAACTATGAAAACCAAACAAACAGACCCTAAACAATACACTACTAAACATATTACATGGAAATTCCCGGAAAGCTAACACTTATTATCACTAAATATAGTCAATTTTCTTGAATGTTACCATGTGTCCATGTATAAATGATTGTTGCAATATTTTAAACATGGACTAAATATTAAAAACAGATAATGAAAATTAATTTGCTCTTTAAATTCTATTTCAGCTTATTTGAAATAAAAGTGAGAGCGAAAAAACAGAATTTATATGAGGAAAGAATTATTGGTGGAGATCTGCCAGTACTTTCATGGATTGTTGAGAAAGTGAATAAGCAAGAGATTTCATCTTAGCATTTTCAAAAAAATAATAAAATCAAGTGCAGAAAAAATAAAGGAAAAGGCAATAAAAACCAGTCCAATAATGATGCAAATAAATTATTCTTTCCAGATAAAGGTGGTGATTGGTACTGAACTGTCGGCATGGGGGTACCAGGTGCTGCTAACACAGGGTGCTTGTCCATTAGCTCACGGGCAGGCTGAATTGTGCACAAGGAAGGTAAAGCAAGGATACCAGTACACAATGTGGAAAAAGTGAGTTGAATTGAGTGGGAAAAAATGAAAGCCGAGGACTACCTGTATTTATTGTTGTTGATATAAAGGATCAACCTTAAGTATTGAAAATGTTTTTCTTAAAAAGAAGACCACACTCTGGTTAGAAATCCTAGAGCTGAGTTTCCCTGTGATTAGTAAGGTGACTGAGTTAAAGGTAAGAGAGATGCTGAATGTGTGTTTAATAGAGGCAGTGAGTGTGTGCGGTGAGTGATGATGAGGTGTTAGTACAAAAGTCACAGTGTTTACATGTGATCAGCATAAATATTGGTTGACTGGGAAGTCTTCCTTATGTATTTAACAAGGAAGTACTGATAGGGTGGAACCAGTACTTTGGTACCAGTGAGGCGTAACCACCAGGTGTGGGAAATTCGAAATCTTTACAACTCATAGATAAGAGCTGTAAAGAAAGAAGAATGGAAGAACAAGTATTTATTATTATTATGCACCAAGCATCATGGTAATTACTTTTCAAAAATCTTCTCATTTAATCTATTCTATGATCTTCGTTTTCAAGATGAGGAAAAGTGAGAAAAAGAAAAATGATATGGGAGTCATTGTGATCTATTTCCAAAGCTCATTCATTCTTTTATTAAAAATGTCCTTTTGTTAGTTGCTCAGTCCTGTTCAACTCTTTGTGACCCCATGGACTGTAGTCCACCAAGCTCCTCTATCCATGGGATTTCCCAGGCAAGAATTCTGAAGTGGATTGCCATTTCTTTCTCCAAGGGATCTTCCCGATCCAGGGACTAAACCCAGGTCTCCTGTATTGCAGGCAGATTCTTTACCATCTGAGCCACCAGGGAAGCCCTACTCAGTCCTTTAGAGGAAATTAATGCTGTGTTACATTTGTATTTATCCCTTTAATTCTAACTATAACCCGAGTCTTCTACATTGCAGGCAGATTCTTTACCAGCTGAGCCACCAGGGCCCATGGGCTGAGTGCTAGGAATAAAGAGGCTGAATTAGGGTCTTTGCCATTAAGGCCCTCACAGTCAGATGCAGGAAGTAGTAAGAGTTAAAATACAGTGTGACATGGGACTTCCTTGGCCATCCAGTGATTAAGACTTTGACTTCCAATGCAAGGGGTACAGTTTCAATTCTTTATTGAGGAACTAAAGATCTCACATGCCTCACGGGCAAAAAACCACAACATAAAACAGAAACCATGTAGTAAAAAATTCACTTTAAAAATGATCCATATCCAAAAAAATTTAAAGGAAAAAAAATAAAACAGTCTGACAAGTGTTTCATAAGGGGTATGAATGTGAGGATTAAGGGGAAAGAGAAGGGTCACCCAGCTGAATAGAGTTGAGAAAGGCTTCTCCTAAGAAATGACCTTTGAGCTGGGTCTGGCAGGACCACAGAAAATAGCCAAGTAAAGAAATAGGAATGGCATTCCAGGTTAATAGAACAGACTGGGGGAGAGACACAGGGTGGGATGGGGGTGGGGAACATGAAGAAAGAGATGTGCTCTTTCTAAGAACTGAAAGTGGCTTATTAAGGCTGAGAATGAAGGAAGATGCTTGTATAAATGAGAAGTCAGAGGCCTAAATATGTATGACAGCCTAAGGTATTTTAATTTTAATCCAAAAGTCAGAGTGAAGTGAAAGACCCTCAGTTGAGTCTGACTCTTTGCGACGCACGGACTGTAGCCCGCCAGGCTCCTCTCTCCATGGGAGTCTTCAGGCAAGAAGACTGGAGTGGGTTGCCATTTCCTTCTCCAGGAAATCTTCCCCTCCCAGAGATCGAACCCATGTCTCCTGCATTGCAGGCAGACTCTAACCTCTGAGCCACCCAGGGCTTTTTCAAGTTAAAGAAAACCATTCTTTAAAGAAAGTTAAAGAGAAACTTTCTCTAAAGAAAATTAAAAAGAACCACTAAAATACTTAAAGAACAGTGACTGTGGAATCATTTGTGAAGTTTGCACTGGTAGAGACAGGAGGAGGAGGAGGCTGTTGGTGAGGGGATAGAGGAAGTTCTTTCAACGAAACAAGGCAGTGAGGGCCTGCTTTGAGCTTCCTCTACACATCCTGATCCTGGGGCTAACTGAATAATTCAAAATCCTATTTGAATTTGTGCATTTCACATCATCAGTCAGTGGTGGCAACCAGTTATGCCAGCTCTCTCCCAAAGATGGCACTATAAGCTAAAGACATGGAGCCTGTCAAGGCTCTGGAAATGGGGCAGCTCTCCCTGGAGGACCATCAGCAGAAGGAGCAGAACACGGACACAAGACTAAGCCTTTCACCTTGATAATAGCATGTTTTCTACATTTACAGGGAATAGAAATGAAATCAAAGCAAAGTCAGTGTTAGGAGTTTAAGTCTTTTTTTTTTGTTTGTTTTTGCTATTAGTGCACCATTGATTATTTTCCTTACTCTTGTTATTGTTGTTCAGTAAGTCGTGTCCATCTCTTTGCAATCCCATGGACTGCAGCACCCCAGGCTTCCCTGTCCTTCACTGTCTCCTGGAGTTTGCTCAAACTCATGTGCATCGAGTCGTTAATACCATCCAACCATCTCATCCTCTGTTGCTCCCTTCTCCTGCTGTCTATAAATAATATGTTAGCCCTGATCTATATACGTATAACCCTACAACCAAAATAATGGGTTACAATTTTCTAAGAAAGTACCAAATTATCATCTAACAATTTAAACCCTGAAAAACGTCTCTTCCCCCAAAAAAGTCATAAGAAAGTCTGAACCGCAATGCACACTGGCACGCCCAGGTACCACCTGTGGGCGGACTGACAGAACTAGGTTAGCCATCCATCAGAAAGGATCCTCAGATTTAAGTATGTGCTTTAGAGAGAAAAAAAAAAAAATATTCCCAATAAAAACAGGACAGACATGACCTGACATGATGATAGTAAATCCCATCCCAGGATGGCACTTATTACTTACCTTTGTTCTTAATTTCAAGAAATTTGAGATTTTTTACACCACCCAAAATGCATTAAACCCTGACTAATCTTTCACAATTGGTAGATTTCAGTCAAGTTCTAGCCTATTCCCTGTTACTTTCCATTTCCACTGTTTCAAAACAATGTTTTCCCCTCTCACCCTGCCTCCCTCAACTTAGAGCATTTACATCTTCTGCCTCACCTGCACTGAGATACTGAGAGAAGATACTGTGATAAGTAACATTGAAAAATTAAGACAAAAGGTTCAACTATTGAAGAGAGAGAATGGAAGACCTGGACCCATGAGCAAACCTCTACAGTCATTGTTTTCCCAACAGTTACAGGCTGAAGTGCAAACCCCAGACAAGTGTCACAAGCTAACAAGATTCATTAGCTGTTTCTGATGGCTCTTATCTATTCACACAGAGCATAATCTTCATATTCATACAGAGCAGAATCAAGATGCTTCCAATCAACTACTAAAATCCAGCAGTACTTTTGGACCAAACCACACAGAAGCGCTAAAACAGTTAACTGGAATCTTAACACTTTCCCACCCCTTGCAGTTTCATAAAATTTATCAGTGAAAAACAACTGATTATCTATAGAAATGGAAAAAAAAAAAGAAAGTTAAATCCTTTACCATATTCTGGTAATCAACTAGTTTAGGGAGTGAATGCCTTCCTCTCTCAGTCTTCAGATTTTCTGACGGGAGGCTCTGAGGAGTCATGTTTACTGCTAAGAGGAAGCAAGCACAAGAATCAGAGAGAGAGAGCAAGAACTAGAGGGAACAGGACACATACCCTCCACTGACTCCGCCCTCTCCCAGTCTCTCTCTCCAAGTCAACAGTTCCTTTCTGCCTGCACCACAGGCTTCCTCAGACAGGAGGATCCAGGTCAGGAGGGCATCAGACTCCTCCCGAATTCCTCCCTCCATGCTTCTCCCTCCTCTAGAGAGAGAAGAAGGGAGGCAAGCAAAGACCACAGAAAATCTCACTGGCTTAGCAATTGTGGTTTCTCGGGAATCGAAAGGGATGTCCTTTCTCTGAAGATAAGGGTGTGTTCAGCTCACTGCATGTTTTGGCAAAGTACTTGACAAGACAGAAAAGTATGTAGCTTAACAGGAAAAGAAGGGCTGAGAAATGGTACCTGAAATTGAAGCCACTAAGCTCCATGACAGACTGATTAGCAGGGATAACTTAGAAAACATCCATTACGTTGTCAGCTAGAAAATCTGGGCAAAATGAACATTGCTTTATATTGAGTTTTGAAATCTGGAATAACTGGTGATTCTTAGGGTTGAGTACAATAATTAACAGTAACCATGCCTTCTGGATTTCTAAGATGGATTCATATTTATCACCAGTTCTTTTAGTCTTAACTTAAAATCATATATCTGTTGTCCCCTTATGTACTCATTCTTGTTAGACTAAACTGAATTTTAGAAAATACAGTCACTCTTGTAGGCATTCATTAAATATCTGTCAATTTCACATGACCAATTAGTCATGTCAAAACTTTCACAGCATAAACTGAATTAGCTCACTGCTTTCCATGCCTATGGATACACTTTGATCCAAGACCCCACCATTATCTCATTAATCTTTGTATCTCAAGGCTTAGTTTAAATTGTGCCTGGTACATTAGACTCTTAATAAATATAAATAAATATATTCCATATATGCAGAACGTATACTCATTGACTGGAGAGGGCAATGGCACCCCACTCCAGTACTCTTGCCTGGAGGATCCCATGGATGGAGGAGCCTGGAAGGCTGCAGTCCATGGGGTCGCTGAGGGTCAGACATGACTGAGCAACTTCCCTTTCACTTTTCACTCTCATGCACTGGAGAAGGAGATGGCAACCCACTCCAGGGTTCTTGCCTGGAGAATCCCAGGACGGGGGAGCCTGGTGGGCTGCCGTCTATGGGGTCGCACAGAGTCGGACACGACTGACGTGACTTAGCATAGCATAGCATACTCATTGACTGAATTATCCTTATTCAGTCAATTCTTAACATTGTTATCAAAATTGTCTCTTCTAGTAGCTGTAGGTCATGGGAGGATCTATGTTTCTAAAAGAAAAATCATGAAGAGATATTATTAAACTTCTACATTCCAAGATTTGCAGCTCTCACAACAGGTCTCAGAATTCTAATCATATTTGGATTCAGTTCTTGGACAAGTCATTTAAAGTTTTCAACATACTTTGCTTATTTGTAAAATTAGAGAATTGGATTAAACCAGTGTTTTTTTTAATCAGGCTTCCCAGGTGGCACTAATGCTAAAGGATCCACCTGCCAATGCAGGAGACACAAGAGACTCAAGTTCAGTCCCTGGATTGGAGGATCCCCACTCCAGTATTCCTGCCTGGAAAATTCCATGGACAAAAGAGCCTGGTGGGCTACAGTCCATGGGGTCACAAAGAGTCAGACACGACTGAGCACTGACACACACAGTGTTTTTAATACTGTGGGTCACACTCCCCCAATAAGGAGTCACGACATCAATTTAGCATGCCTGTCTAGACAAATATTTTTACAGAATTAGATAGAACATAAAAAGAAAAGGAAATAGGAGAGTATATTACACAGAGTCAGAGTACACACTTATTGGTTGTTGACATAAATCTATTTTTGACCATGGTTAAAAGAAGTTTGAATACCACTAGACTAGATCATCTTAAGCTTCTTTAGTCTCAAATGTTTGAATTTTAGGAATAGATTTAAGGAGAAACAGGAAGGGCTTTAGAGGTAGGAATGGGGGAGTAAGAGGGACAGATAGAGGACAGTGCCTCCTGGAGCAGAGCAGAAGTTGTGCCGGTGAGAGATGCTTCAGTGCCTTTAATATTATTCACATCATCTGAAGGTAAGCAGTAGGTAAATCTTTTTACAGAATACCTCTTCCTGGAGAGTACTGGGAAAGTCAAGTCATCAAATCCCTGGAGGACTAGAGTTTGTAAAATGAGGACTCAGCGATCCTCCGTGACCAAAAGCCTACTATAGTGGTTACTAAGGAAAGGGGTGTGTGTACTGTCACTGGTCATCTCTGACTCTGCGACCCTGTGGACTGCAGCCCGTGAGTCTCCTGCATCTCCTGCATTGGCNTAAAATGAGGACTCAGCGATCCTCCGTGACCAAAAGCCTACTATAGTGGTTACTAAGGAAAGGGGTGTGTGTACTGTCACTGGTCATCTCTGACTCTGCGACCCTGTGGACTGCAGCCCGTGAGTCTCCTGCATCTCCTGCATTGGCTGGCGGATTCTTTACCATTGAGCCACCTGGGAAGCCGGAGGAAAGATCATGTATATTCAAAGCTATTGTTTTTCCAGTAGTCATGTACAAATATAAGAGCTGGTCCATAAAGAAGGCTGAGCACAGAAGAATTGATGCTTTTGAATTATGGCACTGGAGAAGACTCTTGAGAGTCCCTTGAACTGCAAGGAGATCAAACCAGTAAATCCTAAAGAAAATCAGTCCTGAATATTCACTGGAAGGACTGTTGGTGAAGCTGAAGTTCCAATACTTTGGCCACCTGATGTGAAGAGCTGACTCACTGGAAAAGACCCTGATGCTGGGAAAGATCGAAGGCAAGAGAATGGGGCGATAGAGGATGAGATGGTTAGATAGCATCACCAACTCAATGGAAATGAGTTTGAGCAAACTCCAGGAGAGAGTAGAGGACAGAGGAACTGGTGTGTTGCAGTCCATGGGGTCACAAGAATCGGACACAACTTAATGAATTAGCAACAAGGGAAAGACAGTTCATCTACATGGAAGAAAGAAAGGCTCCATGTAGGTTTTAGGTATATCCTATCTTCATTCATTTACATTGAACCTAGCAAACCCTACTCTGACTATCTTTGCTTTGATCTCCCGCTTTTGGAGTATGATATAGCCTGCCATTTGTAGATGATGAAACATGTACCCATAATTCCTGCCCAGTGGGGTCCTGTCAACCTAACTTGGATACGGGATCGCTGCCTGGTCTTCACCACTGAGGAACCATGCAGTGAAAGGCGAGTCCCTTACCTCTCTGGGCTTCACAGGCTTCACCTTCAAAATATGAGTTTCCTGGACAACACATATTCCTGGGTATGAAATTGCCCAGATAGCATCTGCTCTCACTTAACAAGATAATCCCTAAAGATACTAAGTCCTTCCCTAAAAGGGAGTGACCTGAGGCACACCAGGCACTTGTTCAAGAAGAAACCAATTTCAGAGAATTCCCTTTGTGAGTAAAGCCCCAGGTATGCAATTTCCAGGGTGTTTTATGGTCAGCTGAGAAAATTAGGAATGAGGCTCTTGGAGAGCAATGAACTGTTCTTCCCGGAGGGATAAGTTTTCTGAAAGAAACTTCAGAATTCCTTGAGATTTTGTGTGACCCCTCCCCTTTCTGCGTACTCCCCTTCTTAGTGGACTGAAGGAGGGTGGTCAGACTCATTCATCCACTCCCACATGCTCACTCCCCCCTCCACACACACAGAAGCTTGCTTTTCCTCAAGTTCTAGCAGAATGGGTTTTACTTAAATCCCAATAAACACTGAGCAATTTTATTAGTTGGATCTTCTTTTTTCAAGAGTGGAAAAAAAAATTGGAAGAGGGGGCATTTACCTTTTAGAGCAAAAATACAGAACATAAAATTTCCTCTGATAAACAGAGGAACACAAATTTCAGACCTACACTTTGCCCAGAGGTAGTATGGAAAGGGAAAATTAATAAAAAGAAAAGAAAGAATGGGTTGGGGGTGGGGCACTGCTGAAGGAGCAGGAAGTAAAAGGATGAGAGGGAGGGAGAGGGAATAATAATTAGGAATGGAAAGAGCAAGCGACATCCAGACAGGCAAACTGGAAGGGGGATGTGTCTTGAAAGGCAGTCAGGAGCGGATGCTGGGTTTCCTAGCCCCAAGGAGCCTGCCACACTCTGGAAGCCCACACACACACACCTCCTACTCCTCCACCCCGTCTCCTCCACCCCGACTTCTCCACCCCTTCACCCTTGGTCCAGCCACAGTGAGATCTCTGACCTCCTCGCCAGGAAGCCAACACAAGACAGAGAAGAGATAATCCTTTTCTAAGATAGGCAGTCATTTCCTAG
The DNA here is from genome assembly GCA_006410635.1 of Cephalophus harveyi. NCBI lineage: Eukaryota > Metazoa > Chordata > Mammalia > Artiodactyla > Bovidae > Cephalophus > Cephalophus harveyi. Next base: position 87,236 of record SJYT01070700.1, on the reverse strand, counting down.
TTTGGATCTTGTTAAACTGACTAGTTGTCTGTTCTTGTTCCTAATTTGTACCCCATTTCCATTTCTGTTGTTTTTCTCATATTAGTCAAAAATGCCAACCCCTTTGACTTTTTATTATGACTTCATCTCCCTTAGACCTGACTGCGAGCATAACAAGAACTTTTTCAGACACTGAAAGGTGCCCACAGTCTGACCTGGACTCTCTGACCCTGATCTCAGACTTTCTCCCAGGATTCCCGTATCTGTTCTTTCAGTGTAACACTCAGAGGCCTGACTCCTAATGCACGTTTTGCTCACACTTTCAATTCAACAAGCACTTAATATCTGGCATGGACAGGTGAGGCATGAGGGCTACAAAGAGGTACCAGACACAGCTCCAACCCTTGGGAATGCTACAGGCTAGTAAGAGGAATCAACATGTAAGCAAACATTTCAGGGTAATCTTTAAGAAATTCCTAGCCATGTGCTCTCCCATTGGCTCAGGGGTAAAGAACTCACTCACCAATGCAGGAGACATGGGTTTGATTCCTAGGTCAGGCAGAGAGGAGAGATCCCCTGGAGAAGGCAATGGCAACCCAATCCACTATTCCTGCCCGGAGAATCCCATGGAGAGAAGAGCCTGTCAGGCTATAGTCCATGAGGGCCCAAAAGAATCGGATACAACTGAGCAACTAAACAACAACAACCCAGGTGTGGGAATGCAGACCCAGAGCACAGGCTAGTTTGGGAGATAGGAGATGGTGTCTGGAGAAGATGAATCCTCAACTATTAATATATTATATATATGCATATATATACATACATACACACATATATATATATACACACTACTCTTCTTTGTCCATTCACCTTTTTTTAATATTTATTTTTATTTATTTATTTGCCCATGCCTGGTCTTAGTTGCAGCATGTGGGAACTAATTCCCTGACCACAGATCGAGCCTAGGCCCCTGCACTGGGAGCAGAGTCTCAGCCACTGGACCACCAGGTAGGTCCCTAGTCATTCATCTTTAATGGACACTTAGTTTGCTTCCATATGTTGGCAACTGTAAATAACGCTGCTATGTAGCTTTTTGAATCAGTGTTTTTGTTTTCAGATAAATACCCAGCGGTGGAACTGCTGGGTCATATGGGGCTTCCCTGGTGGCTCAGAGGTTAAAGCGTCTGCCTGCAATGTAGGAGACCTGGGTTTGATCCCTGGGTTGGGAAGATCCCCTGGAGAGGAAATGGCACTCCACTCTGGTATTCTGGCCTGGAGAATCCCATGGACAGAGGAGCCTGGTGGGCTGCAGTCCACGGGGTTGCAGAGTCGGACACGACTGAGCGACTTCACTTTCACTATGGTAGCTCTATTTTTAGTTGTTTGAGAAACTCCCATACTATTTTTCACAGTGACTGTACCAAATTATGTTCCCATAAACAGTGTATGAGGGTTCCCTTTTCTCCACATCCTTTCCAACATTTGTTGTGTTCTTTATGAACACAGCCATTCAGGTGTGAGGTGACAGTTCATTGTAGGTTTGATTAGCATTTCCTTGATGACTAGTGAAATTGAATATCTTTTCACGTACCTGTTGGCCACCCACATGTCCTCTTTGGAAAAATGTCTATTTACATCTTCTGTCCATTTTTTAATTGAGTTTTTTCCTGTGATGTTCAATTGTATGAACTGTTATATATTTTGGATATTAACCCCTTAGCAAGTATTTTCTCCCATTCAGCGGGTTGTCTTTTTGTTTTGTTGAGGGTTTCCTTTGCTATGCAAAACTTTTTAAGTCTAATGAGGTCTCATTTGTTTATTTTTATTTCCTTTGCATTAGAAGATAGACCCCCCAAAATATTGCTATGATTTGTGTCCCAGGGTGTTCTGTCTCTGTTTTCTTCCAGGATCTTTATAGTTTCTGGTCTTTCACTTAGGTCTTTAATCCATTTTGAATTTAGTTTTATATATGGGGTGAGAAAATGTTCTAATTTCATTCTTTTACATTATCGCTGTCCAGTTTTCCCACAATATTCTTGTTAATCATTCTTAATTGGCTGGTGGGGACATATATTTTTCTTCCATACAGACTTTACGTTTTTTTTTAATCTTTCTCCACCTCTATCTTCCACATAAACTATGGATCAAGTCTGAGAACTGCCTTGAGAATTTATCTCTGAGGAACTGACACAGTAATTCATTTCATCCTGGAACACATTAATATCTTTCTATTTACTTAGGTCTTATTTTATGCCCTTCATTAACAGTCTTCTAATCATTCTTAAGAAAGTTACTTGCAAATATTTTACAGTTTCTCAGAGTCTGAATGGATTCTTATTTCACTTTCTAGGTCCTTTTTTACTACTAGGGTAAAAAAAAAAGTTACAAACTTATTATATAAAAATCCACGTTAAAATTTCTAAGATAAGAGCTACATTCAAATGTGTGATAATAAATTTGAAGATGCTAGAAGATATGGATAAAAGATATGGATGAAATGCCAGAAGATATGGATAATTTCCTTGAAAAATATAAATCACTGAAAGGTGGCCCCCCAAACAGAAAACTTCTACAGACCAACCGACCATAGTGAAACTTGGAGCAACTGGAGATAAATTTCCTAAGCTCAGAATACTTCCTTAAGATGCAGGCTGACCAATCCAAATTAGTATACACTACATCACTTCAAAGTCTAAAGGAATAAAAAGGTGTTCCGAAAATTTGTCAAACATGACTTCATGCAGAGAACTAAAGATTAATATTGTCACCATGGTGCACAAGTTAATCAACGTGTACAAACATCCATAAAATTGGCCGTGTGTCTAAGGCTTCAAAAATGAAGCCCAAACTGACTCATGAGCGTGCTGTAAGAACAAGGGAGACTAGAGGTGGAGTTTTCTCGACTTTAATCTCTCTTGAGGTGTAGCCTTCCAGAAAACCAAATAGGCTCCACCTGTGCCAACACTAGGTCAAAAACCATAAAACTATACTATAAAGATTGTGCTTTGAGAAATGCTCAGCTTAAGTGAATCCACAGGAATCTTCAGAAGTTTCAATAAAGGAAAGTAAACTGAAATGATGTTCAAAAAAGTTAACATGAAATAATAGAGAACAAAATTCCATAGGCTAAGCAACATTTTCCTGTAAGACATAGATTTATTACCTATTCAGGTACATAATGGATTCTGATCCTCTTCTTAATGTCAGCGAATAGCATAATGGTGTTTATTCAAAGGAAGGCCAATTAGACATGTCCCAAACTGCAGAAGAAACATGCTCATGTGTTTGAACAGGAAGTTCAGTGCCTTCCTAAGAATTATGTGACTGTAAAACTGATCTGCACAATACGAGAATTATCGGGCCCCTGAAAAACACAAGCAACAAAATACACTTGCAATTTTTCTCCTCTCATTAATCTTTTCAGGAGGTTTTGTCACTCCTAGTCAGGACCCCAATGCTTAAAATGCACAGGATGATCAGTTGTGCAAGTTTTTCAGGTTTGCCAAACTTCCTTGCAACTTACTAATCATAAAAGTATCAGTGTATGATGCCTCACTAGGTAAAATGTCAGCAACCCATGAGTCTTTGTAGAGATTAAACACATCTGTCTTTGACCCAGAAGAATGAAGTGTGATGGACTGCTCATTTTTCGGAAATATCCTTCCTTACTTCATTAGAGCTAGTAGTTCTTAACTACAGTCGTTGCTAAAATCCTTGGAGATCATTTTCTCAAATGTTCCATGCTGTTTTCAGAGCCCATCTGAGGCAGAGCAGGGAGCAGGGAGCTGCTGCAGCAAATGATGCTGTGTATCCATTCTACCAGCAGCCATGCTTCGTGACGTGTGGTTTGAGAAGCTGGTGGAACATTCCACATAATATTGTTTCCCATGGGTGGAGTGGTGGGTTGAGCTTTATTTATTTATTTGACTGTGCCAGGTCTTAGTTGCAGCATGCGGGATCTAGTTCCCTGACCAGGGGTCGAACCCTGGGCCCCTTGCATTGGGAGCATAGAGCCTTAGCCACTGGACCACCAGGGAAGTCCTTGGGTTGAGCTTTAAATTCTAAAAATTATTTTTCCTTCCTTAGAAATTACCAGTAATGATACTGGTACAATTTGACCCCTAGAAAAACATAAGTCATGGCTCTCACAATACTTAAAAATATTTGAGAACTTCTGTGAAATGCTCTTTATCATCAAAAGGAATATTAAAAATATACAAATACAAGGATCTAACAATAACTAGGGAGTATAGGAAATTAATACTTGACTTTGCATATTTCATTGCCCTATCTCCTCAAATCGTATCATTTTATTACCTGAGATGGTGAAAAATCATGAGGTTACATTGAGGAGGGATATCAGGTTCTTTGGATCAAACCAAGATCCAGAACTTACTTAGTTTTGGCTCCAGTTTCTTAGATTGCTATACTCAGAATCTTAACTTCATTTAATTTATTATAATCCAATACATTTTATTTGCATTTATAGGAACCACATTTAAATCTCTTGAAAGTAGAAGTGAGAGTATAGCCACTAAGTTGTGTCCGACTCGTTGTGACCCTGTGGAGACCCTTCAGTCTCCTCTGTCCATGGAATTCTCCAGATGAGAATATTGGAGTGGGTAGCCATTCCGTTCTCCAGAGGACCTTCCCCACCCAGGGATACAACTGGGGTCTTCTGTACTGCAGGCAGATTCTTTACCACTGAGCCATCAGGGAAGCCCCCTTTAAATCTCTTACTATAGGTAATTCTTTTCTACTTCTTTTATGAGAAAATAGTACTCATATAAAAATATATATTTTAGCTCTAAGAGTTTTGCTCTACTAGGAGATTTAAAGCTAAAATCTCTTAGTAGAACTAAAATATATATTTTATATGAGTACTATTTTCTCATAAAAGAAGTAGAAAAGGATTACCTATAATAAATGTTATGCCTCAGGGGGAGGGGGAAGAGGAGAGACAATTTCTTACACTATCAGTGGGAACATAAATTGATAGAGCGTTCTGGGACGATGAACTATTAAAAATCTGGAGTATATGTGCCTTTTGATCCAGCAGATATACTTGCACAAAATTTTTAAAGATATGTTCATTTATTCACCCTGCAAAGTGCTGGGAATATGCTATTAAATGAAACAGACATGATCCCTCCTGATAGAGCACACAGTCAAGTGGAGAAAGGTCATATAAGTATTCCAAATAAGAAATAACAATGAACACATGACACTAAGCCTCGTGTGTGTGGGCACGCGTGCACTCAATCACTCAGTCATGTTTGACTCTTTGTGACCCCATGGACTATAGCCTGCCAGGCTCCTCTGTCCATGAAATTTTCAAGGCGAGAATACTGGAGTAAGTTGCCATTTCCTACTCCAGGTAATCTTCCCCACCCAGGGATCAAACTGGCATCTCTTGTGTCTTCTATATTGGCAGGCAGATTCTTTACCACTGAGCCACCTGGGAAGCCCCATTACGCCCTATACAGGCAGCGAATTGGGATGATGAATAAAATAATGGGGATGAGCAGGCCCATACTACGGAAGAGGAAGAAAGGACCTCTCTGAGAAGGCCTCAGAAGCCACCACCTGATGAATGAGTGATGATCTAGGACAGGAAAAGAGTTGATGATTTTCGAAGAACAAAAGAAGGTGCATGTGAAAAGAAGGGAGTTTGCGATGTGGCTGGAGAGGAACACAAGGAATGGAGTAGGCAGTTCCCTGGAAGCCACGACAGGCAGTTTTGATTCTGTTCCAAGTACACTGCAAGCTGTGATCCTTTTAAAAATAGCAGTCAGGTTGCTGACTGAGAGGCAGATTGGGTGAGAGGCGAGAAAGAAACGGGAACTGAGTCCTAGGCCCCTTGCCTAAGCTACCTTGAGAGATTCCAGGAATCTGGCAAGTGTGGGAGCCCAGAGAAGCAGGGAACTAGATGGATTCAAAATAGGTCTTATAAGTAGATTCCACCTTATGGCTTCCATGATAGCTCAGCTGGTAAAGAATCTGCCTGCAATGCAGGAGACCCTGATTCAATTCCTGGTTCGGGAAGATCCCCTGGAGAAAGGGATAGGCTGCCCACTCCAGTATTCTTGGGCTTCCCTTGTGGCTCAGCTGGTAGTGAATTCCCCTGCAATGTGGGAGACCTGGGTTCAATTCCTGGTTGAGAAGATCCCCTGGAGAAGGGAAAGGCTACCCACTACAGTATTTTGGCCTAGAGAATTTCATGGACTATATAGTCCACGGGGTCACAAAGAGTCGGACACGACTGAGTGACTTTCAGTCACTCAACCACAAGAACCAAAGAAAAGCTTTTTCTAAAGAAACACACTGTTGAAGTGAACATGAGTTTCACTTGGAAAATTCCTCCCTTCTCACTCTTTATTACCTAACAAAAATATTTCCACAAATCAGCAATTGCCTAATCAGACTAAACGAAGCCAAAAGAAGTGGATCCTGGTTCACGACATAAGTGAAATTTTTAAATGCATGTTCACCTGTATTTATCCTTCTGAAGTTTGAGTTTAAATCAGTATATGATAAAAATTACACAAATCTTTTGAAAGAAAGAATTCCAGGAATCACAGAACCATGGTGACCATGTTGCATACCATCTAATAGAAAATTAGATCAAAGCTCTATTTTCACTGATTTTTACAGATGTAGGCTGTTCTCTCCAAATGCACAATTATGATGTTCTTTGACATTTCTGGATGTCTTCAAGTCTTAAAGGAAGTCTTAAAGGATGTCTTAATGGAAGCTATGATTCCCATTATCTTGAATAACAAAAAGTGATGGATCACTGCAGTGACAGGCCATTTTGGGATGTGTGTAACATTTTGTTAATGCATAATTCGTGGAACTCATATTTTAATTCATGAATTGGTGGACATTCAAAAACCATTAAATATCAAAAAGTAGTGATGTCTGACATGTAAGATACATTATATACATTTCCAGTCAAAAGAAGCAAAAACCAGTAAAGGCTTGCCAGTGAAGGCAGTCTTATTAAGATTCTCTACTTGATGCATAACAGAACTACTGTAGGAAATTAGGAACATTGGGGACATCATGGAAACCTCTGAAGCCACTGCCACTTAAATAAACACTCATACTTATTGCTTCACTTCTTATTTCATGTTCAGCTTTCAGCAGATTGAAGAACAGTTTCTTCTTTAACCTATGATGCATTGTATCTATTGTTCCATTTTTATATTTTTAATACGATGCATCAAATGAAGCACAATACACACGTACAATGAAGCTTCTTTTCAATGATTATGATTATTATTGTTATGACCCTCATTTTCATTTCAGCTTCTTGAGTAAAAGCTAGCTTCAAGTTGGGGCTTATGCTTCCAAAGCCATTATCCGGAGAGTAATAACATAATCTCTCAACAGAAACCACTGGAAAATCCTCCCTTCTTTCCTTTTCACAAACAAAAACAACAAATTAGCAAGTGCAAACACGCTGAGTCCAGAAGGCAAAGGCACTACCCAGCAGGGGTAACCTCAGTCTACCTTCCTCTCACCTTGTAAATGTGGCCCCAATACAAGGATGTTTTATACCTTACTGAGCTCCCCAATCCTGCAAAGAAAAAGAAGTGCTAGCTTAAAGCATTATCTAGAGCACCTAGAAGATTAGGGGAGTCCTGTCTGCCTGCTGGTGCTGCTAAGTCGCTTCAGTCGTGTCCGACTCTGTGCAACCCCATAGACAGCAGCCCACCAGGCTCCCCCGTCCCTGGGATTTTCCAGGCAAAAGTACTGCAGTGGGTTGCCATTGCCTTCTCCACCTGTCTGCCTACCAGTGGACAATGGGATCTGTCCTTCCTTTCTACAACCTTCCTTAACTTAGCCTGCATCAGGCTATGTATGGTATATAACTCTCCTACAAGGGTGCCCATACTCTATTTTCACCACCCAACCAAGAATTTACTTACTGGTATTTCAAAATACAAAAATGAAGTACCAGTTAAATCCTTAATCTATGTTTAGGTGAGGAAAGAGCAAAGTGATAATTAATATTTTTAAGCCTAATTAATTAAAATTGTCAAAGAACGAGAATTTTAGGAAAGGCAAATCAGGAGGGAAAAAAAATATCTAGAATTTAGTCCACAATGCAATTTATGGGTATTCCTAGGAATATCATGATTCACTGCTATCATTTTAAAAATCTCTTTTGTCTCTAGCACAATAGTTTTCTAAGTAATGTCTGACTCTTTGTAACCCCATGAACTGTAGTATAACAGGCTCCTTCATCCTCCACTAACTCTACTTTGAATAAACTTCAAGATATTATAGAAAAGGAAGCAACTGAAGTTCATTTCTTCTCTTTTTCCCCACCCCAAAATTTAGAATGTTATACATAATGACTTTCTATACTCATATTATTTTTAAAGAACTTTCTTTTCTAATTGTAAAGCTAATATGCTCTTTAAAAAAATTTTTTAATGTATACAATCATAATGAAGAAAGTTAAATACATTCATAATCACTTCATTCAAAAATAAGTTCTAGTATATTATGTTAGTCCATTCTAGTTTCTAGTTTAAATGTATTTCTTTTCAATATCTCATAAGAAAATGGCCCTAGTACGCACACATCTAAACCCAAAACTCTCACCAATGTTAAACAAATTCAGATGCTAAATTCACAAGTAACCAACATTTCAATTGCTGAATTCTGCCTTACACAAATCAGTAATAAGTTCAATAAAGCTCATCTCAGCTTCTATCCTCCTAAACTTGTTAGCTAGTCCTGTCATGGAGAAGCCTTCCAAGTTTTTAAGTTTAAATGATTCACTAATTATAATTATTCCTCCATTAGCATCAACACCCAACAGATTTGCCACAAATGCTATTTAAGCTAAACAATGTTAGTCATCAGTCATCAAGTGTTTTCTGAAAGTAAATAAATAAAGCCCACATTTCTTATAAATTGGTGGTGGTGGTGGAACTTCAGTCACTAAGTTGTGTCCAACTCTTTGCGACCCCATGACTATAGCCCACCAGGATTCTCTGTCCATGGGATTTTCCAGGCAAGAACACTGGAATGGATTGCCATTACTTTCAAACCTGAGTTTCCTGCCTTGTAGGCAGATTCTTTACTATCTGAGCCACCAGAGAAGCCCATTTCCTATAAGTTAGTATTGAATAGTTTTGGCTCTGCAGCCATACAGTCTCTGTCCATTCTCAACTCCCCTCAACTTGGCCCTTTCACCACAAAGTCAGCCATTTACAACACATAAACAAATGGGAGTGGCTGTGTTCCAATAAAACTTTATTTACAAAAACTTTATCACAAAAATCAAGATTTTTTTTCTGGAAATGGGTGGTAATGATGGCTGTACAACAATGTGAATACATTTAATGTCACTCAGCTGTAATTTGAAAATAGTTAAAATAGTAAATTTTATTATGTGTACTTTACCAAAATTTTTTAAAATACACACACAAAACCCCCAAATGCACAACATTTTGCCTATAAGGTGTTTTTTCCCAACTCCTTGACTATGAAATCCTTTCTCTCTGAAATACTCTCATTAAATGGTTTTTCTGAAACTAAAAAGCTTCCAAAACCCGATGCATAAATACTTATAAGGATAATATTGTTCTTCTACCAAACCTTTAAAAAAAGTCTGGAATGCTGAAAGCACAAAGGCTTCAGTAGTTGTGGCACACAGGCTTAGTTGCACCACAGCACGTGGGATCTTAGTTCTCCAACCTAGGATCGAACCCACATCCCCTGCGCTGGGAAGTAGATTCTTAACCACTGGGCCACCAAGGAAATCCCTGCAAACTACTTTTTTTAAAATTTATAAATGAAAAGAAATACAACAGAAAGATGTCAACTGAGTATTATCAGATACCTGATTTTGCAACACATGGTTTATAGAGTTCAAATATCCAAGGCACCATTTGTGTTTAGTCTAATTTTATTTCTAATTGTTTTCACTCAAAACCTATTATTAACAACTGCTTGATGTGATGATTTTCTTCTTCAGATCTGCAGTTTTTTTCAAAAAATATATATATTGTTTAACACCTAAAATATATTTTGTGTGTGTGTGCTCAATCACCCAGTCGTGTCTAACACTTTGAGATCCTCATGGACTGTAGCCCACCAAGCTCCTCTGTTCATGGGATTTTTCAGGCAAGATTACTGGAGTGGGTTGCCATTTCCTTCTCCAGGGGATCTTCCCAACTCAGGGATCGAACCAATGTCTCCTGCACTGGCAGACAGATTCTTTACCACTGTGCCACCTGGGAAGCCCCCAAAATATATTTTGCTCAACTTTAAATCTACTCACATATACTCAAGCTAAAAATAAGTGCTCTTCCACAAGTTAGATTTGGGGGAATTTTGGATGTTTTGTTTTACTTTTCAGTTTTAATTGGCACCATGAGAACCAGCCAAGTAGATCCTTTTACAGTGTAGTCAAGGCTAGCTTTTGCCCTTCCACACTGTGATTAATTTATTATTCATCTGGTACCTTCCTATTAGAACTGGTTTTTAGCCTGTGAACTTCTCTTTCAGCTTCCAACAAAGGATTTCATTGCTTCAGGAATTGAGGTGTGTCTAAGTTTTTACCTGGGAGCAAAAGTGATGCAAGCGTTTCTGGTGAGACCAATCCTCAGTTTAGGGTGGGGAGGATCTGCATAACAGGCCATCTGCAGACTCCTGAAGACAGGAGAGGCGCTGAGAAAGGGCTTTCTTGAGACATCGTGTGCCGACGGTTGGAAGGACTACAGCGGCAGCTCCCTTCGTGCACCAAGGAAATCAGAAACCATGGTTTGGCTCCCTTTCAGAACCACGGGGGCTCTGGCCATTTTAATGGTAAGTCCTTTATTTTTCCCCTAATAATTGCAAACTTTCCCTGTTTCCCTCCTTGTTAATTTGATTGCTGAACCCCTATTATAAATTCTAAAAAGAGTTCAGTGGAAATAAACATTTTAAAATGAAACTGCAAAGATTACCAATTTCCCCCTTTTGTTGTTGTTGGTTTTTTTTTTTCTTTTTTTTTTAGTGCTGTATTTTCACATGGAAAACCAAGCCAGATAGAAACGAATTTGAAAGTCGCCATTTAGCATATTTAGTTGGTGAACTAATTAATCCTGATTGCAGGTCTATTTTCCACAGTATCTTCACTTTCTTTAAAGTCATGCTTTTATTCACCTTTTTGTTCAGGCTTTTATTCTATTACACAAAGTAAAACACATAAAAGAGAACGAGGTCTATTTCCCAAAGTTATATATATCTCTTAAGCACATGGCTAAGAATTGTACATGCCTGGTCTTGATACCTGACATGTTTTAAGTAGTCTAAGACCATTGAATTAAAATCAAAGCAATGTTTGATTCTGGAGAAGTTGGGAGGGTTATTAAGAAAAGAATGTTTATGTTTAGCCATTATGTGCAAAAGATATCTAATCTTTAGGGAGAAAAAAATATTTTATAAGCCAGTTTTCCACAAAAGTAAAACTTTTACTTTTACTTTCCCAAAACTTTTTGGGAAAGTTTTATATAGTATTAGATAAAAGAGCAGTGGAATCTGGAGAGCAAAGAACTATACTAGTTGTTACAGACTAGTGTACTCCTTAGCTGTGTTGTTTTAGTGAAGAAAAAAACCGGTCACAATATTATCAGTTCCACATAGATATCAAAATAGTGAAATACACCATAATGAATATTTTTTAAATCCCTAATACTAATTCCTCATTTTATCAACAATAAGTTGGGCTGGCCTAAGCATCAGTTTCCCTCACGTCCTCATCTAAAAAATTGAGATTATTGGACTTCAAGAAGTTACAGGGAGATAGATCTCAAGAAAGAACTTTCTAAAAATTAAATATGCTTAAAATTAGAATAGACTGCCTGTTAGCCAGCGTTTCTTAGCCTTCTCTGTCAAGGCAATGGTCAAGCAGAAAATTGGAATCACACCCTTCTGTTCGAGTCTGTTTCTATTATGACAGTGTAACTAATTGTTTCAGCAATCTAATGAATTTAACTGACCCAAGAATGTTGTAAAGAGAAATCTGGCAGTTGTATGACTTCCCCGCCTTTCCAGATGGTCGTTTCTGAACTCAATGAACTGCAGGTAGCCTGATAAGCCATCTGTTCCAGCCAATGACCAGCCTGTGAAGCTAGGGGATATGCAGCAGAGTGTGCCGGAATAGTGTTGTCACAGAATTGGACTGCCACACACTTAGGGGGGTTTCTTTCCCTTCTCTGATTTGTACCCTTCTCAGTTATCCTTCTGGTTCTGGAGTGGCTGTAAGATCCTTACACAGAGGGCTGTTCTATTCCTCTTTGCATCCCCAATGCCTACCATAATATCTACCTTACAGTGGGCACACAATTGTTCAAAGAATGGGTAAATGAATGATTGAATGAGGCCTCTCTAAACTATAACCCCTACCATAGTGCCTCTATAATCCTAGTCATGGGGGAAGCTCCTTCAGGAAAATTTTACAGGCTCACATACAAAAACACACAAGTTATTTACACAACAATATAACGTCATATATAATTATTAAACTAAGCGGTCTAGAACTGCTCTGTCCAATATGGTAGCCATGAGCCACATGTGGCTATTAACCACATGAAATGTGGTTGATCTGTATTGAGATGTGCTGTTAAGCATAAAGTATACATTATATTTTGAAGACTCTGTATGAAAAAAAAAGAACATGCATGCATATGTGCTCAGTTGCATCCAACTCTTTGCAACCCTATGGACTGCAGCCTGCCAGGCTCCTCAGTTCATGGGATTCTCCATGCAAGAATACTGGAGTGGGTTGCCATGCCTTCCTCCAGGGGATCTTCTCGACCCCGGGATTGAACCTGTGTCTCCTGAACTGCAGGCAGATTCTTTACCACTGAGCCAGAGGGGAAGCCCAAAAAAGAACATAAAATATGTCATCAATAATTTTTATGTCAACTATATATTGAAATGACAGTATTTTGGGTACATTCATTAAAAATATGTTGAAAAAATTAATTTCACCTTTTTAACCTTTTTTAATATGAATATTAAAAAATTTTAAATTCGTATGCGATTCACATTCATTACTTTACTTCAACTGGACAGTGCTGGTCTACTCTTAATCCCATTAATGGAAAGCAGTATCAGTCAGAAGTGAGGTAGGCAGGGACTTCCCTGGTGGTCCAGTGGTTAAGACTTTGCCTTCCAAAGGGTATGGGTTCCATCACTAGTTGGGAAGCTAAGATCCTGCATGCCGTGGGGCCAAAACACCAAAACATAAAAAGTACAGAAACAGTATTGTAACAAATTCAATTAAGACAGTCCACATCAAAAAAAAAATTTTTTTAAGTGAGGTAGGCAAACCAGGCTTCATGGACCAGTAGAGATTCGGGCTGCTCTCTGATAAATATAGACGGGCCACAGGGACATATATTTTGTCGTCAGCCCAGCGTGAGCAAAGGCAAGTGCAACTACAGCACTTGCCTAGGGGCAAGGGACACACTAGTTTGGCTGCATTGGAGAATCCTGATGTGAGTTAGAAAGGCAGATAAGGGTCAGACAGAAAAGTGCCTTCTGTGAAGGGTAGTGAAATCCTTTTAGAAGTGGGGAGCCACCCAGAGTTTCGAAATGGTGTGGTGATGGGAAAAGAACAATGTTCTTAAAAGCACTGTGGAGTGGGAATGTACATCTTTTGTTATTGAAGGGTGGGGTGTGAAAGTTGGAAGACCTGTTCGGAGGTTTTGAGTTAATTCCCCCAACCTATGACCATACAAAGGTTGCCTAGAGAGGTAATACACAAAAGCTAAATCACAGACTTCAGTCTATGCCTGTACCACTGACTCACTCCAGGTTTTGCTTCCTCAGCTATCAAATAAGAATAATCATATCCCCCTGACTAATGAGAATGACCATAGTAAAAATGAAACAGCAATGAATGCAAAAAAGTGTTCCGGAAAATATAAAGTGCTTTGTAGGACTCTACTTCCTCTTATTTGTAATATTTTAGTAATAAAGATGAAACTTGATAACGCCTTAATATTCTGCCTTCCTATTTTAAACAACGACTGACATTAGTTCTAATGTCAAGAACCTACATTTTTCTTGAGTGAAAGGGCATATCAAAAACAGTTATGAGACTGATTTTTTGAAAATTGACAGAAAAAAACTAAACCTGAATTTTAAATGATAGTGGGTATAGGGAAATAACAAAATTTTAAACTGGGAGCATTACCCCAAATTTTAACTGCTTTAGTCTTCTAGATTCATTGAAAGGGGACTGTGTGAGGAACACCAGCATGTTGTAAAATTTAACACTTATCTGTTTCCCATGTTTGCTTGATCTGTTTTGTGCAACACCAAGTAAACATTTTGGGGAAAGGTTTTGTGATTGAAAAATACTTGTCTTCAAAGATTTAAACTTTTCAAAACAATGTTTGTCTTCAAAGGAGACTACTGGTCAGTATTTCAAAAGTCCATTAAACTGAAACATGGTCTGTCAAATAACACTCCTGTATCATCTGAACAATAAGCCATTTAATTTCATGTTACAATATTATTATGTAAAGATTTACTCATTACAAAACTAATACAAGTGTTTGAAATCCAAAGATCTTTAAAGCATGATGTTTTAAACAAATTAATAGTGTTCATGCTGGAAAAAAAAAAAAGAAAAGTAGTTTAAATACCAAGCTCTGAGTTAGAATGTGTCCTAAATACAGCAGTGGTGGTGACTGAGTCACTAAGTTGTGTCCGACTCTTGGGATCCCATGGACTGTAGCCTGCCAGGCTCCTCTGTACATGGGATTCTCCAGGCGAGAAGACTGGAGTGGGTTCCCATTTCTTTCTCCAGAGGATCTTCCCGACCCAAGGTTCGAACCAGGGTTTCTGATATTGCAGACAGATTCTTTACGGACTGAGCTATGAGGGAAGCCTCAAATACAGCAGAACGCCCTTCAGCCACTTTCTCTACAGAACATCTAGAAAGCAATTGTTAAGAAAAGAATTGTATGCTAAGTGGCCCAGATTTTTAACAGAAGGAAAATTTTCAATACATCCTTCCTTCTCTTCATTGATGAAGCAATCCAATTTCCAATTCTGGTGAATATATGAAAATTAATTTCCTCCTGAACCTCTCCAACAGTTAAAATTCTAAAATCAGAATAATCTTGCCAAGCGATTCCATCCAGCCCTGACTGACATGCAAACCTTGGGAAAGATGTAATTATTTACTTCCATCAATTACCACTCCCAGTTGCTTAATACTCGAAACCGGTTTTCATTTAGAACTAGAAGACTTGGTGTCCATGATGCTTCTCATAAACCTCTTAGCCTTTGGCTCTTCCTTTCCAGTTAAGAGTCAATCTGATAGCCTAAGGAGAGGGTTTGCTTTGTGAAGTTCATTACAAGAATTAGGGCAAGAGTTGGACACGACTTGGCAACTAAACCACCAAGGAGACGGCTTGCTTTGTGAAGTTCATTACAAAATTACACAGGCAACTGTTTACTATCCATAATTATACTATGAATAATTGAATCCGTGTAATGTGCACATGTTCCTTGTATGACCATGGCACAGTTGACCAGGCTGTACACTGCACAATGCCAGGAGGTACATTCACATAAACTACAATGTGAACAATGTCCCCTGGAGTTGCACAGGGGGCAAATCACACCACTGGACAGTGGAACACTGGTTCTTATCTCTTTCTGAGGCTCAAGAAAGAGTCCTATGTGCCTTGACATGAGTGATAATAATAAAAGATCATATCACAGTGGCTCTTTACATCTTTTTTAAGTCCAAACAGAGGTAATTAACACTTATTAAGCAGTTACTGCAGGCTAGGGTTCATCTATGTGTTTTAGATCTGTTAATTCATTTAATCCTCACAACAAACCTATAAAGTTAGTAGAATTATTATACCTATTTTATGGATAAGGAAACTGAAAAATTAAATAATGTTCCCAAGTTTTTCAGCTAGTACATGATGAGACTAGAATTTTAATTGAGGGATTCAGGATCCAATGTCCAGTTTTGTATTTCTACACTTAACTGCACCTTTGTTCTTGTTGTTTAGTGACCAGGTTGTGTCTGACTCTTTGTGACCCCATGGACTATGGCCCACGAGGCTCCTCTGTCCATGGGATTTCCCAGGCAAGAATATTGGAGTGGATTGCCATTTCCTTCTCCAGAGGATCTTCCCAACCCAGGGATCGAACCCGCATCTCTTACGTCTCCTGCATTGGCTGGTGGATTCTTTACCACTGAGCCACCTGGGAAGAAATGTGTCTTACACAGTACTTAAAATGAGTTCCTGAAAAAGGGCTTAATTTTCTAAATTGAATTTACTCTAAACATCAGTTATTAAAGTGTTGAACTCTCCTAAATTAAATACTTCTGTAATTAACAAAAATCATTTTCATTCAATTAAGGAATTTTCCTTGATAAACATGAAGCTTATTAAAATACTTCTGGATTTTTTTTAATCTTAATTTCAAAAAGTTGATACATATCTATTGATCTCTTTAATCTGACACATAATCTTGCATCTAACCAATTATAAAAATAGTATCACCAACCTATATATATATACATATATTTCATGAGCTTTTCAAAAATATTATTAATTTTAAAAATCAAGTTTAAAATTTGTAATGATTCCTTTGAATTACCCATCTCATTCTGCAAATTTCCCAGAGAGGAGTGGGTGTGATCTTACGCCATGCAGAGAAAAATGGCCATGCCTTATGCTGGCTAGGACTAGCTTCCTGAATCCAATGCATACTCAGTCTGACCTTCCTTCCCCATGCTGAAGTTTCAGAGTACTCTTAACAAAACCTTAGCCAAACTCAGTGAAAAGCAATTGTTATTATATAAGATTTTTAAAAATCCAGTCACCCACATCCTCAAGATATATTTATTACAAACCTACCATACTGGAGAAGGAAATGGCAACCCACTCCAGTGTTCCTGCCTGGAGAACCCCAGGGACAGCAGAGCCTGGTGGGCTGCCGTCTATGGGGTCACACAGAGTCGGACACGACTGAAGCGACTTAGCAGCAGCTACCATACTCAATAGGAATCTTAATGATATAACTACATATATTCTAGTTAGCAAATAGGGCACATGAATATCAAGCCACTTTATGTCGCATGCTTTTTATTAACTTAAAAATCTTATTTGCTTTTAATAAAACATTTCTAATTCTTATGTATACCAAGGCATTTAGACGATATTGCTGCTTTACAAATCATACAGTCAAAATTATAAAACCATAACCAGGGAACCCAGGGAAGAAAGAAAAATAAATTCACAAGATACTGAGTGTTTTCTCCACACTGCTATTTTCTAGACTCTAGGCCACAAAAAGGACAACTTAATTGATTTACATTGTCAAGAAGCCATTGAAATATTTATTAGATATTCAAAATAATTATACGAACAATGTAACTGAAATAACTAAGTAGCTGCATGTTAAGTACTGCTGCTGCTGCTGCTGCTAAGTCGCTTCAGTCGTGTCCGACTCTGTGCGACCCCACAGACAGGAGCCCAACAGGCTCCCCTGTCCCTGGGATTCTCCAGGCAAGAACACTGGAGTGGGTTGCCATTTCCTTCTCCATTGTGTGAAAGCGAAAAGTGAAAGTGAAGTCGCTCAGTCGCATCCGACTTCTAGCGACCCCATGGACTGCAGCCTACCAGGCTCTTCCATCCATGGGATTTTCCAGGCAAGAGTACTGGAGTGGCTTGCTATTGCCTTCTCCGATATGTTAAGTACTAATTAACTCAAATAGTAAAGTTTTTAAAAAAATACTTGGGAATAACGTAAAGCTATGACTATATGTCTAAATACATATTTAAAAAGCACTGAATTATTCAAAAGTGTTCTTAGTAACTGTCCCCATATTCCTAAAAACACAACAAAGATTATATTTTCACAATATTCCCTAAAATTGGAAAACACTCCTGGTGGTCTGACTTTGAGAGGATGGAAAAGAGTAAAGGTTTGGCTGAGTAGCTTCTTTAAGGGCTCTGAGTCAAAGAAATGACTTAAAGTAAGAAACACCTGTCTGCAATGCTCGATTTCCACAGTTTAGGGTTTGTCCGTCCCTCACTTCCCAGAAAAACAGAAATCTTGTCTTAATGTCTATTAGAAGAATCATTCTCCACAGGGCTAGTACAAACATGATTCATATTTTCAGGATGACTCCAGTTTTCCTGTAAAAGGATCATGCCTGGTCCATCCCTCCCCTCACGTGGGGCTGAGTTGTTCTTGGGAACTGAGAAAGGTGTGCAATGACTTCATTGCCCTGATCTTTTCTCCCACGTAATGCATGTGTGCGTATGTACTCAGTCGTGTCTGACTCTCTGCGACTCCATGGACTGCAGCCCACTGGGCTCCTCTGTCCATGGAACTTTCCAGGCAAGGATACTGAAGTGGGTTGCCATTTCCTTCTTCAGGGGATCTTCCCAACCCAGGGTTCGAACCTGCATCTCTTATGTCTCCTGCATTGGCAGGCGGATTCTTTACCACTAGTGCCCACTGGGAAGCCCCCAAGTGACTCATGATACAGTTTAAAAAAGAGCAGCAATGCGGTAAACTCACTTTGAGATCTGTTATAACCACAAGTCATGGTTCTTTTCCATGACAATTTTAGCAAACATCCTTTGAAATAAAGATTTTACTGAAATTTTTAGAATGGAAGGGTCCTCGCATCCTACGTCTGATATCATTTTTCCTTTCATTCAGACTAGGACTTGCTTCTTTATTATAGCCTTCCAAAATAAGCGACGTAATAAATCTACATTGTTTCAGGATTAACTGCAGCCTTTGCCAGGAAGAAATCTAAATTGACTATCACATAACTTTTTTTCTATGACTCACTTTTATTTTCTATTTATCTACACTGACTTAAGAATCTAGTGTAGTGGTGATGTGCACACTTTAGAGTCAGGCTGCAGAGATTCAAATCTGAGGGCTGTTAGTTGGGGCAAAGTACTCATTTTCTCATGAGTTTTCTCCTTTTCATCATCCCTGAAAGACAGATTACAGTATCCTTCAGATGGCTGCTGTGTTAAGTGAAATGGTAAACATAAAGCTCTATGAATAGCATCTGACACATAAAACATAATTCTTTTGTCCTGATTTATTTTTCACAATCTTTTCCCTTCCAGATTGTCTTCAAATTAGTTAATCAGTGAGTCAGAAAACAGTTTTTAAACATCTGCTAAGGGATCAGTATTGTAAGGATTGCAAAAAACAATAATAATATAGAAGCACCGATTTGGAAAGTTTGCAATTCTCTTGGCTTGACACCATATAATGCACACAAAACCATAAAAAATAATAAATCACAGTAAACCATTATGGGCTAAATTGCACAGTACAGAATATGTGTTCTGCAAACTTAGAAAAAGAGACATCAGTAAGGACAGTTTCATGGAGACTGTTGGAACTTAAAATGATGAGTAATACAGTATTCAAGTGTGTGAAGGTAAGAAGAATGCATTCCAGATAGAAAACAACACTAAAAATGACACAGATGAAGGTCCTGTATACTCTTGAGAAGGTGAAGACCTAGCCTGGCCTGGCTTCATCATATATTTATTTCTTTTAGATCAGTAGGAAAATTAAGCTCAAATTTAAATTGAACTAGTAGAGCAGAGATGCACAAATCCACGTTCCATAGCAAACAGTACTTGTGATTGGAATAGCACATCCCCATCTTTTACATTTCAGTCTCTAAATTAGACTGCTGCTGCTGCTGCTGAGTCGCTTCAGTCGTGTCCGACACTGCGCGACCCCACAGGCGGCAGCCCACCAGGCTCCCCCGTCCCTGGGATTCTCCAGGCAAGAACACTGGAGTGGGTTGCCATTTCCTTCTCCAATGCATGAAAGTGAAAAGTGAAATTGAAGTCGCTCAGTCGTGTCTGACTCTTAGCGACCCCATGGACTGCAGCCTACCAGGCTCCTCTGTCCATGGGATTTTCCAGGCGAGAGTACTGGAGTGGGGTGCCATTGCCTTCTCCCTAAATTAGACTAGTTCCTTTCCATTCTCTCAACTCTTATATGACTAAGAAAATGCCTTAGTCTGGAATTGCAACTAACGAAAACAGCTTTGCCAAGTCAGTAGAGTAGGTCACAGCTTTTAATAATCTCCTGTGGGACTTTCTGAAGCTTATTAGAACGATGCTCACCATTGTTTCCCAAAGCAATAGCTTCCATAGCTCCTGGGAAGTGTTTATAGAGCAGCCAGGTAAGAAATGTCTGGTTGCTGCAACAATTGTTAGAATTTTGAAAAGTCCAATAGATTCTCCTGAACATCATTAAAATTCTATAATCAGATTACACAACTGAAGGAACTATTTACATGAAGACTATTTTCTTTTTGCTCTTTGAATACTGCTTCTCCAAATCTACTTCTTTCCTATTTTTATTATTTTTAATTGGAGGATAATTGCTTTACAATGTTGTGCGGGTTTCTGCCATACATCAATATGAGTCAGCCATAGGTATACCTGTGTTCCCTCCCTCTTGAAACAGAAACAACTACAATATGAACAGCAGAATGTAAAAATCAGAATTATTATCTTATGTAATTACTTATTTGAGGAATTCATGTTTAATTTGACTTTATTTAAATGTTTACAGGTGGTTCTTTTGGTTCATGGAGAATTGAGAATACAGGTAAAGTATGAAAAAGATTTTTGCAATTAAAATTGTTTAGTTTAAAAATTATACTGGAAGAATAAATATTTATTTAATATTGCAAATTACTAAATAATTTAATTGTGAAAATACAATTGTAACAACTAACCTAGTAATACTTAAATACTAGCATGAATCGATGTCATTATTGTAATTTACCTCATGCATTCTTTTGTCTTATCTTAAAAATATCAACAGATAAACCAGTATTTGTGCCCAGAACAGTTAGATGTTGTGGAATATATATAGGAAATATAAAATATGATTAAATGCTAAGATTAAAAATCATATAGCTCCGTAGCTGTTTTACTTATTTACTGTTTCTTCTTTGCATGATAGTGTCAGGGAGAGAAAATTGGGTATTTAACCATCTTAAATATCTTGAAACATAGGAGACTCCTCAACCTAGGTGTCTGTAATTAATACTCAAAGCAAAAATTTCCAATAATGTGCATAATAAAATGCAATCCCTTTTTGAATAAGACAAAGAGACCATATGAAGAATATGAGACAGCAATACAACAAGGCAAAAGGAGATACAAACGTGAGTGGGTGAAATTCGCAAGACCCTGCAGAGAAGGAGAAGACAACTCTAACAGAAATCCAATTGCCAAAGTAAGTCTTACGAACAGAAGCAATGTGAGTTTTGAGAATAAATGTAATAGATGTAAATTAGAATAATGCAGAAATTCCAATTAGCAAAATATAGATTGAGGATTCCATAGAACAAATAACCTGGTATTTTCAATAACACAAAAAATACAACAATAATAGTATTAATAATATCAATTTAAAAGAGAAAGATGAAGGAGTTACAGCTTCCAGAGTAATTAAAAATAATTAAGAGCCATTTCAATATATTTCAATGGATATGCCTTTTGGGATTCAGATTCTAGCAAATGAAGAGAAAAATGTATATGGCCAAGTGCTTTGTTCGGGGCAGCAAATTATCCCCAGAGAATGTGACTGTCTTTATCAATAATGTATTTAACACGGGTTCACTGCAGGAGTTATGACAATTTCACAAGCTAAAAACATACAGGATAATGTCTCTCAATAAACCAAAAAATACCATACTCCTAGTCAAGTGTAGATTGATCACACTATTGTTCCAGGCAAGAGAGGTTGAAGGCATAGAGTCCAGATTAAGCTGAGGTGGACGTTTCTACCAGTTGGTTATCACGAAGAGTCAGTTTAGTCAATCACAAGCTGATGTCTGGCTGCCAGTGCAAAAGCAAAAGTCCCTTATCACTAGAGCACGCTGCTAGGGAACAGAGGTAGTGGCAAGCAAGGTTACAGTTTTCACCACTGCCAGAAGGCAATGGCACCCACTCCAGTACTCTTGCCTGGAAAATCCCATGGACGGAGGAGCCTGGTAGGCTGCAGTCCATGGGGTCGCTAGAGTCGGGCACGACTGAGTGACTTCACTTTCACTTTTCACTTTCATGCATGGGAGAAGGAAATGGCAACCCACTCCAGTGTTCTTGCCTGGAGAATCCCAGGGATGGGGGAGCCTGGTGGGCTGCCGTCCATGGGGTCACACAGGGTCGGACACGACTGAAGCGACTTAGCAGTAGCAGTAGGCAAAAGATGCCTTGCCCAGGCAGGAGCTAATGCCCCAAGCTCTTCAGAGAGGCATTTAGATCAGCTAAGAGTTGCCTTGCCCAGACTGAACACTCTCAAGAAGTCCTCACAAACTCTTCCTATTTAAAGCTTAAATGTCTCCCAGCCATAGTGACTTCTCCACGCACTTGAATCAATAAGCCCCAGTGTTGCTCAGTGAGAGCTGAGCTGAATGTATATTGACAGTCACAGACGTCCACAGCAACATCCTGACAGCTTCCTCAGTGCAAACAACCACACTCTTAAAACAAAGCAACTCTATTGCTAGATAAAAACAAAAAAGTAGATTTGAAATCATAGCAAACCAATATACAACAATAAGATAATTAAAGATGGTTGACAATCAGCATTGGATTGGCCATGTATTCAGAACTGTTGAAGCTGGGTGATGAGATATATCAGGTTCATTATACATTCTAACTTTATATTATATTTGAAATTTTCCCTATTAACAATTTAAAGATTAGTAATGATAAAAGCAATTCATTCTAATATTTTTAACACTTAGTATATTATCACTTTCCATTTTTTTCTCCAGCTTCTCCTATTTAAAACTAAATGTCTTTTTTTTTTTTTTTTAGTGTTATCTGCTAAGCAAGGAGGCATTCAATAGTAGCCTTGTCAATATTAGGTGTCCTTGACTTTCTCTCAACCTTTTAACATCACCATGGTGACCACAATCTGGGCAAATATTCTAAGGCTAGAAAGGTTAAGGCATGTTGGTCCATACTGGCCAACAGAGGAAACAATTTGAATTTATTTTATATTCCTAGTAGCTATCAAGACAAAAAAATAAACAACACAGTGTCAGAAAGCATGAATAAAATGAACAGATGACTTGAGAGTGTGGAACACAGTGGGGAAGGAAGAGGCCTGAGTGATGATCACCTTAACATTTTGGGTATTTTGGGCTGCAGATTACTTCAGACTTCGAAGTAACCCAGAAAATTACCTACCACATCTCTGGAATAGGAATTGATCAGCCCCCTTTTGGAATCTTTGTCGTTGACAAAAACACTGGAGAAATTAACATAACGGCCATAGTTGATAGAGAAGTAACCCCAAGCTTCCAGGTAAGTGTGCGTCCTCGATATCAGCCACCCTTTCCCTTGTGGCAGTGACTTTAGAAGGTTAATCTAGAAGGATATCAGCGCATGAATCCATCCACCATCAAATAACAAAGAAGCTTCCTTGACTGTCCCCAGTGATCCAGTGGTCAGGACTCTGGGCTTCCACTGCAGCGGCCGCAGATTCAATCCCTGGTTGGGAAACTAAAATCCCACAGGCTGCAATGTGCAGCGAAAAAGTAAAAAAACAAATAAAACAAAGAGCCTCTGAAGGTTGCGCCCCTGAAGGAACAACCCAGGAGGGTGTATGAACACTGAACTCCAGCATGCTTCTGGCCAAGACTTTCAGGCTAACAAGAGACACAGTACCAGCACACAAGAAGGGGCAACTTGGCCAACTAGTCTCCCCAG
Source organism: Cephalophus harveyi (assembly GCA_006410635.1). Lineage (NCBI taxonomy): Eukaryota > Metazoa > Chordata > Mammalia > Artiodactyla > Bovidae > Cephalophus > Cephalophus harveyi. Next base: position 63,474 of record SJYT01070700.1, on the reverse strand, counting down.
AGTAGACACTTTCCTACTTTGTCTCCTCTTTGGGAAAAATATTTTTCCTCTTTGCACAAAAGTACTGTATATGCTAGGAGAGGCCTTATCTCGACAAGTTTTAATAATAAGCAAACTGATGTTGTAGAACATTCATTAACATGTCCTCTCCTTTTCTAGATTACGTGTCGTGCTCTCAACTCCCTAGGACGAGAGGTAGAAAAACCACTTATACTAACGGTCAAAATTTTAGATATAAACGACAATGCTCCAGTATTTTCACAAAGCATATTCCAGGGTGAAATTGAAGAAAATAGTGCTTCGAGTAAGTCTTCTGCAGTAACTACCACTTTAAATTATTTTTGTTTAGCTTCAGATACAAGCATCATTATAGTACATCATTTTATTCTCTTAGTTTCATTAGGTAGTTTTGTAGAAAAATTCATGAAGACAGTCTGGGTCTTCCTTGCTAATATTTGTGATTGGGCTACTTATCCACTGCCACTGTACTTCTAGGTTGTGGTTGTGTTATCAAGTCAAAGCTTATTCTAGTCACAAAGCTGAAGAGGTGGCTTTAGACAACCCAGATGCATCAGCTGGGCCTTCTTAGATTATAAGAGACATAGACACACTCCTTACATGGATAATTGGGGGGAAAGAGAGAACCATAAAGCCATTCAGCAAGGGTAAAAAGATGAAGACAAAACAGTCTCAACCTCAACACAACCAACCAAGGCTTAGTGAGAAGTGGAGGATTGTTATGGAAGGCAGCACAGGTCTCAGTCACCTGACTAAGAGATATTGCATGTGACATGTAGTTTTTTGGCATACAGATAGTTTTAAGATCTTAAAAGACAGATCAATTTGAAATTGTGTTGGATATTTAATGTGAACATAATGTCAATCTGTACATAGTCTTTAATGAACTTCTGTACTCCTAGACTCACTGGTGATGATCCTAAATGCCACAGACGCAGATGAACCGAACCACTTGAACTCTAAAATTGCCTTCAAAATCATCTCTCAGGAACCTGCAGGCACACCCATGTTCCTCCTAAGCAGACACACGGGGGAAGTCCGCACTTTGACCAGTTCACTTGATCGAGAGGTAAAGCAAGGCACTTGGGAGCATTCAATAACTCAGGACTCAGCTGTAAGAAACCCAAGAGAGGTGACTCCCTTCTGCCTAAGAATGAAAGAAGGAAGGGAGAGGGGTTCTCTGGATTCAACTGACCCAACTGAGGGAAGCTCCTCGCATCCTACTGTGATTTTGCTGGGGTGGGTTGTGTGTCTGAGACCTGCACAATCGATTGTACCTCAACAAATGAGTATCCCATATCCATGGAAGTTAAACTGAGGGAATAAGAGAAGGCATTGTACCCATGGACAGAGACTGAACTGGGGCTAATCCCTCATGTGATAGAGGAAAAGGAAATTTCCTAGGGAGAAATCTGTATCTGGAATAAAGCCTTCTCTGATGCCGTGCTTTTTCTCCTGACTTCTTCCCATTTTACTCCTGTTTCTAGAACACTAGAGAATCCCCAGGAATTACCTGATGGTCCAATGGTAGGGCTTCATGCTCTCTCTGCTGAGCAACCCGGATTCAATCCTTGGTTAGGAAACTAAGGTCCCACAAGCCACATGGAGCAGCCACAAGGGAAAAAGAAAAAAGAATCCCCTTACTCTCTCTTCTCCATTGTTCTACCAACACATCTCCAACAACACACAAGACCCCATCAGACTCTGTATTACTTTTACACAAATGATTTTCTGAACAGACCAGCAAGGAAGCTCTATAAATGAGGCTCCCTCAGATAAACAGAGTACTATCCTCATTGCCCATTTTTGCTGTTAGTGCACTTTCCTGCCCTAAGAAGCTCACAAAAGAGAAAACTTAAATCAGCCCCATAAAGACTTCCTCCCGGGTGGGGTATGTGTCCCCATGCTTCGTCTACGGTAGACAATGAAAGTGCATGCGGTCCTTCTAGAGAATGAACCATGAATTTAAATATTTTCACTTCCTTCCCATAGGAAGCAAGTAGTTGTCATTCGTATCTCTGACACTAGAGATTAATCATTTTTATTTTTTTTCTCCAAATTTAGCAAGTTAGCAGCTATCGCCTGGTTGTGAGTGGTGCAGACAGAGATGGAGAAGGACTATCAACTCAGTGTGAATGTAGCATTAAAGTGAAAGATGTCAATGATAATTTCCCAACATTCAGAGAATCACAGGTATGCCTTTTATTCCTTGAAAAATAACTATTTAAAACATAATTATAAAATAATTATATATATATATTATGTTATACCTTACCACCATAATTCAGGATTTGCTGGCTTGCTGGCTTTTAGTTACATTCTCTGCATTTTTCTTTTAAAATAAGCTATTTGTAAAAGATAAGAATTCAGGGACCAGCAAAGAGGCAATACATAATTTGGGAATTAATGACTAATGCCATTCAGAATGAATATAATTCTTTTAGATAAAAACCTGACATTGAAACTTAAATTCTGCTTTTTTTTAGTATTTAGCACGTATTAAAGAAAACACTTTAAGTTCTGAGTTGCTTCGATTTCAAGTAATAGATTTGGACGAAGAGTTCACTGATAATTGGCTTGCAGAGTTCTTCTTTACCTCTGGAAATGAAGGGAATTGGTTTGAAATACAAACTGATCCCAAAACTAACGAAGGTATCCTGCAAGTAGTTAAGGTAAGGTCTGATTTCCTTTCAGTGGGAAAAACATTCTGTATTAACCAAAACTGTTACTTTGTTAGCCGAAACTGTCATAAATAAACTTTATTCATTTACAAATAATAATACCACTTCTCTACAGAAAATATAAAAAAACACACAAAAGTAGAGAGAATTTTGAAAACACAGCCCCATTTCCTAAGGAGACTTTTCTTAACATGTTGATTTATTTCCTTCCAAACTATCATCCTTTCTACAGAAACACAAACACACTAGTAGACATATATTTATCAGTGTGCCTGTTTTAAGTACAAGAAAGTAAAACATTTCCTGACTTAAACTCAGGAACAGACAAGAATACATGGAATAGTGGCTTGTGAATTTGTCGACTTACTTTAAATGGATTAGCTACAGTCCTCGGAAGGGAAAAACGGCAACTTTTTCTAGAAAATGGGAATATATAAATGAAGTTTGCAAAATAAGCAATTGAGTAAAACTTCCATTTAACAGACTTAGTTACAACAGACCCTTCATCTGAAATAACATAAACCTATTTATGTCTGTCTATTGTATAGACTAGAAAAATATTACCACTGTTTTAGGACATTCCTTGGCATAGGATATTAGACTATATGAGCTTCTCTCTTTAATTCCGTGAGTCCAGCAGAATGACAGACCAATAATATTCCCTTAACAGGGTGACTGCTGCAATTCCAGATTGCTGGAAGCCCTGTAAGACTTGCTATTACTCTGCTTTTCAGAGAGGGAGCTACAGCCCTCCTCAGTTACAGTCTGGCCCTGACCTTCCTTCCTGTGCTGCCGCCGGCCTTGCCTCCCTCTCTTCGAGATGCTGGCAATCCCTTCTGGTAGACTTCCTCACCCCCACCCCGTGTCTACCCCCCTTCATTCTCTGTCTACCACATTCTTCTGAAAAACAGTTTGGACCAATTACTCCCCCTTAAAAACTTTCCTTGTTCTCACTGGCTGTGAAAATGGCCCTCAGTTAGACTGGCCCTTTGAATCCGCTGCCGCTTCTCCTAGCCCGTGGGAACACAGGAGCGGTTGCCAGTTTGTCTTCAGGGAAGGCCGAGCAGCTCCTCAGGGGGCTCTAATATGCAGCCAGGGTTGATGACCACCTGCTGGCCTTGCAGATGACCTTCAACCCCCTCAGAGTTGTACCCCAGGCCTCTCACTGTCACCAGCTCCCTATCACCTTCTGCTCAATCTGGCATTTACTCTGCCTGAATGACTCCTCCTCACCCTGAAACGCTCACACAAAAACCTCTAGGAAGCCTTTCCTGATTTTTCTCAAGTACAAGTCTTCACTCGCCTTCACAGAGAGACTCTACCATCTCTTTTGTCACTTAGCCCTTACATTATAATGACCAGTTTGAGCATCTTTCTCTTCCTCTCCACTGGGAAACACTTGAGTCCACCAAACCAGTCACTGCCAAATTAAAACTCAAATCTAGATCTCATATCTTATTTTCAGTTATGCTCCAATGTAACCACAATGAACATTTCCTTATCCCATCACCCTTAGAAAATTTACTAGTGAATGAAAAGAGCTATCCTGGGATATCTCTGGCCTTGACTTGTGCCACTTCAATATGAGTCAAACAAATAGTGAACACATAAGACCATATGAAAATGGTTCTATGGAGAGTTGGTGGGCCACTCTCACTGCTTTATAGAAGCCTATGTGCCAACCAAGTTTAGTAAGATAATTTGTCGTCTCTGAATTTTTTAAAGTCAGGAAAGATATTACTGCACATGAATCCACTATATCCACTGCACAGAATTCACTATTCTGTGAGTGGATGTAGCTACCATTTGCAGGAATGCATTGTAGGCTGTAATTTGTTCAGTCCTTACAACAATCTGATGAGGTAAGAGTTTTTTTTTTTCTTTTTCAGAAGTAAATAGTTGAGGATCAGAGATATTAAATATTGTGCCCTGAGTCACACAGCTATTAAGTAGCAGAACCAGGATTCAAACCAAGCAACAACAACAAATTTGGAATTCTTTCCACTGCATCACACAGCCTAAAGAAACTGTAAAGGTGTTTTGTTAGTCTTAAAAGAGGTAACTGTGCTTCATAAGTATCAGTCACCAAACTGAGGTTTCATAAGTGAAGAACTCTGAAGGACCCTCATCAGAGCATTACAATCATCTGTGAAACCATTCTGCTGTATAGAAATAAAGGGTTCATTCATAGAAATAAAGGATTCATTCATAGCACATAACATAGAGTTCTCTGGTCCTCTTACCTGATCATATTTTTGTGACACCTTTTTCCATTTTTATTTTTACTCTAGTCTCTAGATTATGAACAAGTACAAAGCATGCAACTTGGTATCGCCGTCAAAAACAAAGCTGAATTTCACCAATCCGTAATCTCTCAATATCGAGTCCAATCAACCCCACTCATAGTTGAAGTAATAAATGTGAGGGAAGGAATTACATTCCGTCCTCCTTCCAAGACATTTATTATCCAAAAAGGCGTAAGTAGCAGACAGTTGATCAATTACGTCCTGGGAACCTATCAAGCCATTGATGAAGACACTGGCAAAGTTGCCTCATTTGTCAGGTGAGAATAATTTAATATCTCGTTATTCCTTGATGAAGTTTCTTTTAATTTTATTGAAGTATAGTTGGTTTACAATGTTGTGTTCATTTCTTATGTACAGTAAAGTGACTAAGTTATACAGATATAATCTTTTTCATATTCTCCATTTCGGTTTATCACAGGATATTGAATATAATTCCCTGGGGTGGACTGTAGGATCTTGCTGTTTACCTTGACTAGTTTTAATTTATAAACTACTGCAAAATAATATCTAAACTACTCTATGCCAAAAATGTAAAGAGATACAATGGTAACCAACTCAAGGACCTATATAACTCAAGAAGAGATGTGCTATGAGCTAAGGTAGCATAAACATAAGTGAAAGTGGAAATGAACAATGACAGCCTGTCTAGTGAGATCTAGAAAAAGTGTCATGCAAACTTTCAGTTGAGCCTTAAAAAAGTAGAATTTCACCAGAAGACCATGGTGTAGTCAGACATGGAACAGTACATACAAAGCATGGTGCCTAAAATAATGAAACACCATGAAAAGTTGCTGCTATAGTATAAAGAACAAGGACACAGTTATTTTACTGAGCAGAGCAGAAAATTTAAAAACCAGGCTAACATATTATTAAGGCTTATGAAACACTCCTTGTCTAGGCTAATATGTTAATTTTCGCTGCTTTTTAAAAAGCATATTTCAGAGTCTTATGAAATTACATTAAATATAAATCATTTTCATTAAATAGATAACATTCCATGTTTGGAAAAAAAACTTACTGTTTTCTGTTACATAACAGATATGTCTTGGGACGTAATGATGGTGGTTTGCTAACGATTGATTCAAAAACTGCTGAAATCAAATTTGTCAAAAACATTGATCGAGAAGTTACTTTCATAGTTAACAGGACAATCATAGCTGAGGTTCTGGCCATAGATGGTAAGAAAAAAATATTATTCCAATTGGCATTTCTTTATGAATAGATGCTTTTGATTACTAACATATTACCTTTATCACTGCATGCATATGTGCTAAGTTACTTCAGTCGTGTCCAACTCTTTGCAACCCCATGAACTGTAGCCCACCAGGCTCCTCTGTCCGTGAAATTTCCCAGGCAAGAATCCTGGAGTGAGTTGCTATTTCCTTCTCCAAGGAATCTTCCTGACCCAGGGATCGAAACTGCGTCTCCCGCATCGCAGGCAGATTCTTTACCACTGAGACACCAGGGAAGAACCTTTATCACTAGATAAAGTTGATTACTTTAGGGGCCTTGGGTCTTAAGTCTGAGGTGGCTAAATCTAGGCAACGACTGAGCATCCTAGCTTCTCACTGGAGTTCGATGGACCAGTGAATTCTGGGTTTAGTTCTACTGTTTGCTGTGGTTGGTGCAGGAATTTCTTGATTTGAGAATGTGGACAAAGATTGTTACAGAAAGTCTATCAGGGAAGCTCAGCTCAAATGTGAGGTGCCTTTGTGAGTTACTTACACACACAGTGAGTTACTTACACACAGAGTGAGTTACTTACAGAGACTTATATGCTTATATCATAGAACAGGAAAAATCTTCTGAAAAATCTTCTAAATGAAGCACTTGGTCAAAGTACATTGACTATGTGCTTCCCTAAGTGTAAAATTAATTTATACTCAAGGCAATTTCAGCAAACATAAAAATAAAATAAAAAATCATATTATCTGGAAAAACAGAAAAAAGCACTAAGGGAAACAACAGAAGTAATTCTTAATCCCACCACTGAGAGATCTTATATCTTGGGTAATAAAAATAAATCATAGTTTATTCCAAATACTTTGGCTCAAGCTTTAAAAGCAGAAATCTTCCACATAGTCTGGGCTCATGCACTAGAATATATTTAAGAAACCTATTATTTTTATGTTGATTTCATTTATAATCAGTGGAATTTATCACCTTAAAGATCTTGGTTCCAATCACATTGAATTAATAGCTGATGCTACTAATTAAGGTGACTCAGAGGTAAAGAATCCACCTGCTAACGCATTCCATCTGTGGGTCAGGAAGATTCCCTGGAGAAGGAAATGGCAACCCACTCCAGTATTCTTGCCTGGAGAATCCCATGGACAGAGGAGACTGGCGGGCTACAGTCCATGGGGTCGCAAAGAGTCAGACATGACTTAGTGACTGAACAACAACAATAAGCTACTAATTAAAGACAGCAGCCAAGCTGATAATTAGATTTCCTTTTAACAAGGTACAGAAATTAGGTGACATCTTCTTATTTGCAGGAATAACAGACACAATTTCATGAGTACATACACTACTCTGGTGCACATGAGATAATTTTTTTCTAATATTTATTTATTTCTGGTTGCACTGGGTCTTCTTTGCAGTACTCAGGCTTTCTCTAGTTGCAGCAAGCGGGGGCTACTCTCTAGTTGTGGTGCACGGGATTTTAATTGTGGTGGCTTCCTTTGTTGTGGAGCACAGGCTCTCAGCTTAAGTAGTTGTAGCATGTGGGCTCAGTAGTTGCAACTCACAGGCACTAGAGCACAGGCTTAGTAGTTGAAGTGCATGGGTTTAGCTACTCCATAGCATGTGGTGTCTTCCTGGACCAGTGATCAAACTCATGTCCCCTGCGCTGGCAGGTGGATTCTTATCCACTGTGCCACCAGAGAAGTCTATGCATGTGAGAGAAATTTTAAGGACTTATTTGTTTCTTTATTTTGCACAACTTGCTCTGTATAGTTCTCTAACTCTAAAATGTTATCTTATAGAAAACACCGGTAAAACTTCTACAGGCACCATATATGTCCAAGTACCTGATTTTAATGAAAATTGTCCAACAATTGCCCTGGAAAAGGAAGCAGTCTGTAGTTCGTCACCTTCCGTGGTTGTCAGAGCTTCACCATTGCAAAGGGATAAATATGCTGGCCCCTATGAATTTTCGGTGGAAGGGCAAAGTGTAAAGCTTCCAGTCGCATGGAGTATCTCAGGAACAGATGGTGAGTAACTGTAAAGCTGCTTCTACAAATGAAAACTGCTGCTTCTTTATATTTCCAGAAGGTTAAGAGGGAGTTCGTCTCCAAGGCAAAGCATTCAATATCAGTTATCCAAGTCTATGCCCCAACCAGTAATGCTGAAGAAGCTGAAGTTGAACGGTTTTTATGAAGACCTACAAGACCTTGTAGAACTAACACCCAAAAAAGATGTTCTTTTCATTATAGGGGACTGGAATGCTAAAGTAGGAAGTCAAGAAACACCTGGAGTAACAGGCAAATTTGGCCTTGGAATGCAGAATGAAGCAGGGCAAAGACTAATAGAGTTTTGCAAAGAAAATGCACTGGTCAGAGCAAACACACTCTTCCAACAACACAAGAGAAGACTCTACACATGGACATCACCAGATGGTCAACACCGAAATCAGATTGATTATATTCTATGCAGCCAAAGATGGAGAAGCTCTATACAGTCAACAAAAACAAGACCAGGAGTTGACTGTGGCTCAGATCA
>SJYT01070700.1:0-49138 GCA_006410635.1 Cephalophus harveyi | reverse complement strand
AATATCACAGTTATCCAAGTCTATGCCCCAACCAGTAATGCTGAAGAAGCTGAAGTTGAACGGTTTTATGAAGACCTACACGATCTTTTAGAACTAACACCCAAAAAAGATGTCCTTTTCATTATAGGGGACTGGAATGCTAAAGTAGGAAGTCAAGAAACACCTGGAGTAACAGGCAAATTTGGCCTTGGAATGCGGAATGAAGCAGGGCAAAGACTAATAGAGTTTTGCAAAGAAAATGTACTGGTCATAGCAAACACCCTCTTCCAACAACACAAGAGAAGACTCTACACGTGGACATCACCAGATGGTCAACACCGAAATCAGATTGATTATATTCTATGCAGCCAAAGATGGAGAAGCTCTATACAGTCAACAAAAACAAGACCAGGAGCTGACTGTGGCTCAGATCATGAACTCCTTATTACCAAATTCAGACTCAAATTGAAGAAAGTAGGGAAAACCACTAGACCATTCAGGTACGACCTAAAGCAAATCCCTTATGATTATACAGTGGAAGTGAGAAATAGATTTAAGGGCCTAGATCTGATAGATAGAGTGCCTGAAGAACTTCACACCTTAATCACCTAGAAAAAAATAAACGAAATAAAGACCAGAAAAACAATCAAAAAGATCAGTGAATGCAAAAGCTGTTTTTTTTTTTTAATAAACAAAATTGACAAACCTGTAGCTAGACTAAGAAAAAAAAAATGTGAAAGTATTGCTTGCTCAGTCATGTCCAACTCTTTGCGACTCCATGAACTGTAGCCCGCCAGGCTCCTCTGTCCCTGGAATTCTCCAGGCAAGAATACTCAAGTGGGTTGCCATTCCCTTCTCCAGGGCATCTTCCCGACCCATGAATCAAACCCAGGTCTCCTGCATTGCAGGCAGATACTTTACCATCTGAGCCACCAGGGGATCTTATTTTTTAAATAAAATTCACCAAAGCATTTTGGATTTATCCATAGGACAGAGGTTTTTTAAAATGTTACTTCTGATTTGAAAAAGAAAAGAGTCAAATAAATAAAATTGGAAATGAAAGAAGAGACATTGTAATTGATGCCACAGAAATACAAAGGATCATAAAAGACTACAATGAACAACCAGGTGCCAACAAACTGGATGACCTAGGGAAAATGGAAAGCTCCTAGAAACATGAATCAATGAAGAAATGAACCACTCTTAATTAACAAGAAATAAAAAATCTGAACAGAGCAATAATGAGTAAGGAGATTGAGTCAGTAATCAAAAACTTCTCAGCAAAGAAAATCTCCACCAAATGGCTTTATGGTTAATTCTAGCAAACATTTAAAGAATTAACACAAATTATTCTCCAACTCTTTAAAAAAAAAAATGGAAAGGAACAAACAGTCCCAAACTCATTTTATTGTCAGCATTACTCCAATACCAAGACTAGATAAGGACACTACAAGAAAGAAAACTTATATCCCTGATAAATCCCAATAAAATACTAGTTATCAAAGTTTCATAGCAAATTTAAAAGATTATTTACCATAATCAAGTGGGATTTACCTCTGGGATGCAAGGATAGTTCAACATAAGCAAATCAATAAATGCAACACATTAACAGAATGACAGAATAAATCTGATCATCTCAAATGATGATCAGAGACAGAAGAGCATTTGACAAAATTCAACATCTGTTCATGATAAAAACTCTTAACAAATTATACATAGAAGGAACATACCTTAACATAATAAAGGCCATACATGGGATGCCCCCAGCTAACATCATACCTAGCAGTGAAAAGCTTTTCCTCTAAGATTAAGAACAAAACAAGGATGCTCACTCTTGGCTCTTTTATTCAACATAGGACTCGAGGTCCTAGCCAGAGCAATTAGGCAAGAAAGAGAAATTAAAGGCATCCATATTATAAAGGAATAACTAAACTCGTTCTTGTAATCATTCACAATATATACATGTATCAAATCATGACACTACACCCTAAACTTACACAATGTTATATGTTAATTATATCTCAATAAATCTAGGAAAGGAAGAATAAAACATTTAAAAGGACAGACAATGTATTTCTGATTGTGGAAGTTACATGATATGCATATAGAGGCTTCTTATACTATTGTATTTTTGTACATGCTTGAAATTTTTCATGATTCTAAGTTTTTAAAGACAGCATTCAACTATTATTATGATCAGAAGTCATATTACTATTAGTTTAAGAATATCAACATCAATCAATATACCAAATTAAAGGACCTTTGAAAGAAAGCTATACATTTAAGACTTGAGATCTACAAAATGTCCTTTCTCCCTCATTTTACTTGATTGTACAATGAGGAAACATCAATTATTCTTTAAAAATGTGCTCTTTTCACCAAAAGAAAATCACTGCATGGCACTTACCACAAATATCACCAGTAAGACCATTTGTTGACAATTTAGTATTAAAGAAATAAATTGCCCAATTATTTCAAGGCAAATAGAGGGGGAAAAGGTGGAAGTAGTGACAGATTTCCTCTTCCAGGGCTCTAAAATTATTGCAGATGGGAATGCAGCCATGAAATCAGAAGACCTTTGTTTCTTGGCAGGAAATCTATGACAAACCTAGACAGTGTGTTGAAAAACAGAGACATTACTCTGTTGACCAACGTCCATATAGTCTAGGCTATGGTCTTCCTAGTGGTTGTGTACAGCTGTGAAAGCTAAACCGTAAAGAAGGAGGAGTGCCGAAAAACTGATGCCTTAGAACTGTGGTGCTGGAGAAGATTCTTGAGAGTCCCTTGGACAGCAAGGAGATCAAACCAATCAATCTTAAGGGAAATCAACCCTGAATGCTTGTTGAAAGGACTAATGCTGAAGCTGAAACTCCAGTATTTTGGTCATCTGATGCAAACAGCTGCCTCATTGGAAAAGTCCCTGATGCTGGGTAAGATTGAGGGCAGAAGGAGAAGAGGGCATCAGAAGATGAGATGGCTGGATGGCATCACCAATGCGATGGATATGAACTTAGGAAAATTTCAGCAGATGGTGAGGGACAGAGAGGCCCGGCATGCTGTAGTCCAAGGAGTCACAAAGAGTTGAACATGACTGGGTGACTGAACAACAGCAACAACAAAGAAATCCATGCTTCAACATCTATAACTGAAGCTGGCTATTTCTCAGTAATGGAACTCAAAGTCAGGTATAAACATGTAAAATGGCAAATACAATCCAGAAAATTTTAAACATTTTACCTAACCAGTCACATTATATTTTGATACTATTTACTGAACTCTTATGATAGGTTTGCTACCTTACTAAAAGCTTTATCCATTTTATCTCATTGAATCCTCACCCAAACCCTGTGATGCAGACATGCTCTTTTATCAGAAAAAGAAAAGGTTCTATTTTATATCTTTGGCAGTTAATTAGAAAGAAAACTCTAATTTTGTCAGCAATCTTACGCTATAGTGATTCAAGTAGTAAGTTTTTAAGAACAATGTGTTTCTCTCAAATTAAAAAAGAAAAGCCTAGTGCTTAATATATATATTTCTCATGAATAAATATACTAATATTCATTTAAAATATGTGTTCCTAATAACAACAGGCAAGTGTTCATATGACAACTTGGCAAAGATGCTAGAGAATCTTTTTTTTTTTTAATGCAATTGTACAGGTGAGCAAACTGAGCCTTTGGAAGTTTATGTAAACTTACCCAGTGTCTTTTAGATGTTAAGAGGCCAAGCGGGGATAAAAATCCAAAAAATGTCGGATTCCAGAACCTACCTCATAGGAAGTTATGAGCCATATTTCTTCAGAAAAAGAAGAAGCTTAAAAATGGCCATTTTTGATTATAGGTTAGAGTGAACTGTATAATCCCAGACTACTTACACAGTGGTCTGTTTCAGAAATCAAGACACAGAGGTTGAACCACCACAGATTAAAAATAAGGGAAGAATCACAAGCTTCTAGTATTGATGACTTAACAAGGTCCAATTTAATAAAAATACAAAAAAAAAAAACTTTCAATAAAACTGTAGTTATTCCTTTTTTCTCATATAAACTTATTAGGCAATCAAAGAAAGGGAAACAGAAAAAAAAAGTTCTCTCATTTTTTCCTCAGTAAGAGCTTTATTAAGAATTAGATGCAAAAAGAGCTCTGCATTTTATTCGTAATTAAGAGTTCATTTACCCTCTTACACTGTAAAGAAATTTATCAAAAATAGTCCCCTGTGACCTGCAGCTCATCTCTTTAATGTTACTGAGTTCTATGGCTATCCAAAGCTTCAAGCAAAAAGACCTTGAGAACTGTAACAAGTCACTTGGCTTTATCTAAAATGAGTCTCTAATTGCTTAGTCATGAAAGAGCCTAATTTGGGTGTTTTGTGTTATGTCCTTGGTGGTGTCTGCCTGTCCCTGTCCTGCTCCTACCCGACAGAACTGGCTCACAAGAGCCACACGTGGTAATTAACCGTGGAAATGAAAGCTATAAGGACACTGCTGTCCCCAAAATATGCACACATAATCACGCTCAACAATTCACAGCAAAATCCCGTCAGAAAGCGAATCATTTGTCACCTGATCTTTCATTAATTAACTGAAAGCTCCACATGGGAAGGAGGGAGGGCAAAGCAAAGGATAATGTCACAGTAGACACTTTACAAAAGAACCAGCACATTCCCTATAAAGCCATTGCTGGAAATTTTAGGACTAAACTTCAGGTGGTAGGGGAACTGCGCTGGGTGATGATTTAGAAACCTGGACTATACACAGACCTCACTCTTGCCCTGGAAGCTGAATGACCCTGGGCAAGGTGCATCCTCCATTCTGCACTTGGGGGCCTCCCTGGTGGACTGAGGCTTGTGAACTCCATGAGAAATTCCGGCTCAGATATTCCATGTTTCCCCCATCAGGCTACCTCCAAATGGAGTGGAGAGGGATCTTAACTCTCCAATAACCGATTTTGTTTAAAAAAGGATTTGCCAGGACTTCCCTGGCATTCCAGTGGTTAAGACTTCACCTTTGGATGCAGAGGGTGTGAGTTCAATCCCTAGTCAGGGAGCGAAGACCCCACATGCCTCACAGCCAAAAAACCAAAATCTAAAACAGAAGCAATATTGTAACAAATTCAATAAAGACTTTAAAAATGGTCCACATCAAAATAATATTTAAACAATAAATTTAAAAAGGATTTGCCAATGACAAAACCCTAAACACAAGAGACTTCTCACAAATCTCTGTCCTCAAGAATATACTCCAAAAGGAGTTCCAGTAGATTAACATTTTAAAAACTGAGTGAGCAGATAGAGCTGCTAAAACTCTGAGCAATCAAGATCCAGATAAAGGGATACTCCATCATCCTAGCAGGAGTATAAATAAAATTGTAGGGAAAATTCATCAAAAGTGTTACAGTGTGCTTGGGTTTCAGCTGGTAATTCTGCTTCTAAGAATTTACTGTAAAGAAATGATGACCCAAAGGCACTGAGATACATATAACAGGGATGCTCATCATAACAGGGTCCACAATTTTTAAAAGGATGAAAACAAAACAATAAATACTATTGATTTCACCTATTGGTTTAGAAAAGAAATATTAGTTAAGGAAGGCTAGTCCTGTTTCAGAAATACAATATGTGTATGGCACGCTGAATATGGAAGCTGGGCAGCATGATGGATTTTGGTTTGGTCTGCTTTGGTTTTCTCCCAACTCCTGGCCATCTCCCTTGCAATGTTGCTTTCTCTGTCCTCTGAGCCTCTGCATATGCTGTGCCTTCTGTCCCAGACCATTATCTGCAACCCTTCCCTTTGATGTACTCGAGGTCTCCTAGGCTCTTTCCTTGACCTTCAAAATTAAGTCAAATGCCTTACTGCAAACTCCTGAAGAAACATGTATTTACCACTCTCTTTACCTACATGGCCCAGAATTGTGAGACCCTGTTTGCTTCTCCTGACCCTTGAATGACACTGTCAGGAAAGTATCTGCTATTATTTCTCCAATCCCCAGCCGAGTAACAGATGTAGCAGCAGGTATCCCGTAGTTATGGAAAGCTCAACAACATAAATCTCTTAGAATCTCATATATTCTCATTCTATTGTCTAACAAGAGGATTTTCCATTAGCAAACTTTCCATATTTAAGTTACCCCAGAGAATCCATGCAAATGGGGAACATTTGGTAACAGGAGAGAATTCATAAAGATCAGGAAATTGTATTTTTCATATTATTTGAAAAATATATTGAACTCCTCCTTTTACTCTCTTTTATATGATTGCTCATAATATACAAAAAAATGACTCAAAGATCACCTTTACATTTTAAAACATTACTAGAGAGGAAAAAGATGATGCTATTACACCTTAACATATTTTAAATGTCTATAAAACAGAAAACATTTTTTTCCCATTCTCACTGTCATACTCAATCTCCTCAGTCGAGGATCTGTAAGCAGTGCACAAACATTGCTGTCATGGTGGTTAAAGGTTAAACTTTGATGATTGGAATTTTTTTTTTTCTTTCTCCCTAGGAATTCAGACTTCTGAGCAACACAGCAGAAGGTGCAATTCCATGGGACCACGTGCAATCACATTTCTGGGTTTGTTGTGCCTACTGCTCTTGGGACTTCCTTTAGCCTGTGGTTTACTCTGGTTGAGGAACTCTTCCCTAATAATTAGGGAAAAAGGCTATGACAACCCTGCCACACTAGGGAGCTCACTTCCTGGTCCCTGTGTCGCATGTGACAAGGTTGGAGTTATAATAATTATCTGTCACTATTTTGATTAATGTTCTTTTGCTTACCTCTTAATACACTTTTAAGCTTTTGGAGAGGTAGCAACGGTATTGGATGGCTATCCAGCAGAAAAGCCAACATGAGTAAATAATGTGTGTCTACATTTGTTAGAACTTGTAATGCTGGAAGCATAGCTATCTTCATTGTGAGCCATCAAGAATGAGTCACTGGCTAAACTGGATTAATCTCAGTTACCATTCATTCCTCTTCACTCATCACTCTACCAAGTATGTGCCCCTTTCCCATCCTTCCACCACCCTAGATCCTTTCAACTTACTCCTGTTATACTCCCAGTCCTCAAGTTCAAGGTTAAGTATTGTTCCTCCCTTCCAAGAACCTTTTGGCTAGATGGAATTTATTCCTCCTTGGAAGTCTTATAAGAGCTTTATCTGTACTTTAGTTTATTAATTTATGTATTCACTCAATGGGCTTTAACAGAAGGCCCACTGTCTGTAACAATCCTCACCACTTGCTTTGTAATTTTGTGCAGACACACGTTTCAGAATCTGTTATGAGACAGAAAGGGCCTTGGCGACAGGCTGCAAGTCTGATTTATTTGTATCCCACAAGCAATTTTTGGTGTGGACACTATTTGCTGCCTACCCAGTATCAGCGTCCTCCTGTTTCCTCTTTTCCAACAGAATTTTATGCTGTCTAGGCAGCCTTCTAACCGATGCAGATCTCAAGAAACATCTGACATCATCACATGCTGCTTTCCTTCATTCGTTTTTCTTCCTCCGTGCATCCCTCCCCTCTGTTCTTCCTCTTTCATTCCTTTCTTCCCTCCAGTTATCCAACAGTCCCTGATGGCTCAGTAGGTAAAGAATCCACTTGCCAATGCAAGTTCGATCCCTGGGTCGGGAAGATTCTGTGGAGAAGGAAATGGCAATCCACTCCAGTATTCTTGCCTGGAAAATTCCATGGACAGAGAAGCCTGGCGGGCATAGTCCACGGGGTCGCAAAGTCAGACGTGACTGAGTGACTAAACATGCAGCAAGGATAGAAAAGCAAGTTAAGAGAAATGGTGCATTTTTTAGTGAATCTTTGGTTGAGATTTCTAATAACTCCTCCAAAAATCCCAAAACCTAACTAGGCTCAATTTCCTTAAGAGGAAACTGAAGGCTTGAGGTTCAAAAACATGTTTAAGTTCAGAAAGCAATTGGCAGCAAGGAGTCAGGTATATGTCTGGATGCATATATGTGTGTGTGTAGGCATGTGTACACATTTTTTCTTAATTCACAACTGAAAAGTCAAATAGATCAGCATTTCGAGATAGCTCCTGCCCTAGAAAAGCCCATTGTCTAATAGGGGAGGCAAACATGTTCTTAATTACAAAAAAGAGGGGAGAGACTCCTACTTCTGTGGGCAAGGGGGCAGCTTCACAGAACAAGACACTCTGGAGGTGAGTCCTAAAGGGTGAGCTAGTCAGATAAATAGGAAAAGGGGGAATATCCAAGCTAAAGGGGCTAGGGCTGTTTGGCATCTCTGGGAACCCCAGGGTGTAGGTAAAGAACATGCCTGACTGTTGGGTAGCTGTGCTTAAAATACCAGGAAGGAGCTTAGCGAAGATGCCCTCAGGAGCTTTCATATCTGACTAAACAGCTGTTATAAACAGTATGAAAAGGCTAAAAGATATGACACTGAAAGATGAATTCCCCAGGTCTGTAGGTGCCCAATATGTTACTGGAGAAGAGCGGAGAAATTACTCCAGAAAGAATGAAAAGGCAGAGTCAAAGAGAAAACAACACCCAGTTGTGGATGTGACTGCTGATGGAAGTAAAGTCTGATGCCGTAAAGAACAATATTGCATAAGAACCTGGAATGTTAGGCCCATGGATCAAGGTAAATCGGAAGCGGTCAAACAGGAGACGGCAAGAGTGAACATCAACATTTTAGGAATCAGTGAACTAAAATGGGAGAATTTAATTCAGGTGACCATTATATCTATTACTGTGGGCAAGAATCCCTTAGAAGAAATGGAGTAATCCTTATAGTCAACAAAAGAGTCTGAAATGCAGTACTTGGGTGCAATCTCAAAAATGACAGAATAATCTCTGTTCATTTCCAAGGCAAACCGTTCAATATCACAGCAATCCAACTCTATGCCCTAACCAGTAATGCTGAAGAAGCTGAAGTTGAATGGTTCTCTGAAGACCTACAAGAACTTTTAGAACTAACATCCAAAAAAGATGTCCTTTTCATCACAGGGGACTGGGATGCAAAAGTAGGAAGTCAAAAGATACCTAGAGTAACAGGCAAGTTTGGCCTTGGAGTACAAAATGAAGAAGGGCAAAGGCTAACAGAGTTTTGCCAACAGAATGCACTGGTCATAGCAAACACGCTCTTCCAACAACACAAGAGAAGAGTACACATGGACATCACCAGATGGTCAATACCGAAATCAGATCGATTATATTCTTTGTAGCCAAAGACGGAGAAGCTCTATAGAGTCAGCAAAAACAAAAAGGGAGATGACCATGGCTCAGATCATGAACTTCTTATTGCAAAAATCAGACTTCAATTGAAGAAAGTAAGGGAAACCACTAGACCATTCAGGTATGATCTAAATCAAATCTCTTATGATTATACAGTGGAAGTGACAAACAGATTCAAGGGATTAGATCTGATAGAGTGCCTGAAGAACTATGGACAGAGGTTTGTCACGTGGTACAGGAGGCAGGGATCAAGACCATTCCCAAGAAAAAGAAATGCAAAATGGTTATCTGAGGAGGCCTTATAAATAGCCAAGAAAAGAAGAGAAGCTAAACACAAAGGAGAATAGGAAAGATAAACCCATTTGAATGCAGAGTTCCAAAGAATAGCAAGGAGACATAAGAAAGCCTTCCTCAGTGATCAGTACAAAGAAACAGAGGAAAACAATAGAATGGGAAAGACTAGAGATCTCTTCAAGAAAATTAGAGATACCAAGAGAACATTTCATGCAAAGGTGGGCAGAAATGGTACGGACCTAACAGAAGCAGAAGATACTAAGAAGAGGTGGCAAGAATATACAGAAAACTGTATAAAAAAGATTTCATGACTTATTTCCAGATAACCATGATGGTGTGATCACTTACCTAGAGGCAGATATCCTGGAATGTGAAGTCAAGTGGGCCTTAGGAAGCATCACTACGAACAAAGCTAGTGGAGGTGATAGAATTCCAGTGGAGCTATTTCAAATCCTGAAAGATGATGCTGTGAAAGTGCTGCACTCAATATGGCAGCAAATTTGGAAAACTCAGCAGTGGCCACAGGACTGGAAAAGGTCAGTTTTCATTCCAATCCCAAAGAAAGGCAATGTTAAAAAATGTTCAAACTATTACACAATTGCACTCATCTCACACACTAGCAAAGTAATGTTCAAAATTCTCCAAGCCAGACTTCAGCAATACGTGAACCGTGAACTTCCAGATGTTCAAGCTGGATTTAGAAAAGGCAGAGGAACCAGAGATCAAATTGCCAACATTCGTTGGACCATCAAAAAAGCAAGAGAGTTCCAGAAAAACATCTACTTCTGCCTTACTGACTATGCCAAAGACTTTGATTATGTGGATTACAACAGATTGTGGAAAATTCTTCAAGAAATGGGAATATCAGACCACCTGACCTGCTTCCTGAGAAATTTGTATGCAGGTCAGGAAGCAACAGTTAGAACTGGACATGGAACAACAGACTGGTTCCAAATCGGGAATGGAGTAAGTCAAAGCTGTATATAGTTACCCTGCTTATTTAACTTATCTGCAGAGTACATCATGTGAAATGCTGGGCTGGATGAAGCACAAACTGGAATCAAGATTGCTGGGAGAAATATCATAACCTCAGATATGCAGATGATACCACCCTTATGGCAGAAAGTGAAGAGGAACTAAAGAGCCTCTTGATGTAACAGATTGTGGAAAATTCTTCAAGAAATGGGAATATCAGACCACCTGACCTGCTTCCTGAGAAATTTGTATGCAGGTCAGGAAGCAACAGTTAGAACTGGACATGGAACAACAGACTGGTTCCAAATCGGGAATGGAGTAAGTCAAAGCTGTATATAGTTACCCTGCTTATTTAACTTATCTGCAGAGTACATCATGTGAAATGCTGGGCTGGATGAAGCACAAACTGGAATCAAGATTGCTGGGAGAAATATCATAACCTCAGATATGCAGATGATACCACCCTTATGGCAGAAAGTGAAGAGGAACTAAAGAGCCTCTTGATGAAAGTGAAAGAGAGTGAAAAAGTTGGCTTTAAACTCAACATTCAGAAAACTAAAATCATAATATCTGGTCCCATCACCCCATGGCAAATAGGTGGGGAAACAATGGAAAAAGTGAAAGACTTTATTTTGGGGGGCTCCAAAATCACCACAGATGGTGACTGCAGCCATGACATTAAAAGACACTTGGTCCTTGGAAGAAAAGCTATGACCAACCTAGACAGCATATTAAAAAGCAGAGACATTACTCTGCCAACAAAGGTTCATTTAGTCAAAGCTATGGATTTTTCAGTAGTCATGTATGGATGTGACAGTTGGACTATAAAGAAAGCTGAGTGCCGAAGAACTGATGCTTTTGAATTGTGGTGTTGGAGAAGACTCTTGAGAGTCCCTTGGACTGCAAGGAGATCAAACCAGTCAATCCTAAAAGAAATCAATCCTGAATATTCATTGGAAGGACTGATGCTGAAGCTGAAACTCCAATACTTTGGCCACTTGATGTGAAGAACTGACTCACTGAAAAAGACCTTGATGCTGGGAATGATTAAAGGCAGAAGAAGGGGACAACAGAGGATGACATGGTTGGATGGCATCGCTGACTTGATGGATATGAGTTTGAGCAAGCTCTGGGAGTTGGTGATGGACAGGGAAGCCTGGCATGCTGCAGTCCATGGGGTGGCAAGGAGTTGGACATGACTGAGCTGAACTGACATTAGTTGGACTATAAAGAAAGCTGAGTGCCGAAGAACTGATGCTTTTGAATTGTGGTGTTGGAGAAGACTCTTGAGAGTCCCTTGGACTGCAAGGAGATCAAACCAGTCAATCCTAAAAGAAATCAATCCTGAATATTCATTGGAAGGACTGATGCTGAAGCTGAAACTCCAATACTTTGGCCACTTGATGTGAAGAACTGACTCACTGAAAAAGACCTTGATGCTGGGAATGATTAAAGGCAGAAGAAGGGGACAACAGAGGATGACATGGTTGGATGGCATCGCTGACTTGATGGATATGAGTTTGAGCAAGCTCTGGGAGTTGGTGATGGACAGGGAAGCCTGGCATGCTGCAGTCCATGGGGTGGCAAGGAGTTGGACATGACTGAGCTGAACTGACATCATGTGAAATGCTGAGCTGGATGAAGCACAAGCTGGAATCAAGATTGCTGGGAGAAATATCAATAACCTCAGATACACAGATGACACCACCCTTAAGGCAAAAAGCGAAGAAGAACGAAAGAACCTCTTGATGAAAGTGAAAGAGGAGTGAAAAAGTTGACTTAAAACTCAACATTAAGTCCTTAATGGATTTTAAGCATGGGGGTAATTAGATTTTCTTTTTCTTCTTCTTCTTCTTTTTTTTTTTTAATATTTTGACCTCAGCACTTAGCATGCAGAATCTTGTTTCCCCAAGAAGTGCTAGTCGCTCAGTCATGTCCGACTCTTTGCGACCCCATCGACCCCTCCAGACTACTCTATCCATGAAATTCCTCAGGCAACAATACAGGAGTGGGTTGCCTTCCCTTCTCCAGGGGATCTTCCTGACCCAGGGATCGAACCCGGGTCTCCTGCATTGCAGGCAGATTGTTATCGCCTGAGCCACCATGGAAGCTGTATCAATCCCATATCCCCTGTAATGGAAGCTGGAGTCTTAACCAGTGGACCATCAGGGAAGTCTTTAGATTCATTATATCAGATCACTCAGCTCATGGCTGGAAAAATAAGTTGAAGCAGGTAAGCGCAGAGAGAGCAAGATCTGTTAAAAAGTGCCTTTTTGTTTTTAAATCCAGGCAAAAATTATTGAAGGCAGTGGGACACACCAAAGGGAACAAGCTTGTGAATTAAGTGTTTGGGATTTTAAACTTGGTCACAAAGGACAGAACACAACTTCATATTTTTTCCATCAGGTATGTTTTTAAAATTTTTTTTTTTTACTATTTCTTTGAAATAAATACTATTCAGATGAATGCCCATTAAGTGATTATCTGGAGTCAAGAGAAAAGCTATAAACATCCTAGAAAGCATATACACATAAAAGGCTGCATTACAATATTAATATTCAATACATAGTAGCACTTTTAAAGGAGAAGGTAAACATAAAATAACAACGTTGACAAGTATTCAATAGCAGGGGTTCATCTTAGAACTTGCGGTCAATTTAACTTCTAGTTAAGTATCTATTAGTCACCTGGCCTTGATCATAAACATTCACAGTGAGTGAGCTTTATGTGATATAATGTCCTGAATAAGCAACATTGGAGGCAATTTATAATGGCTAGCTTCAAGAGATTCCATCTTGGGCAAGTCGTGAAGTTGCCATGAACTAATTACAGATGAAGAGGAGAGACACAGAGGAAGAAGAGGTGGTAGAATTTGTATTTTTGCAGAAGGAGGAGCAAAAATGATTTTTTTTAAAAACCGTAAACGTTTAAATACCAGGCAAATGTAATTCGCTGGCCTACTTTTGTAGCCCTGGAAATCCTAGACAGCGTTTACTTATTCTGGCAATCATTAATTCAGCTTTTTATAAAAAATTATTTATTTATTTATTTTTAATTTTTGGCTGTGTCAGATCTTAGTTGCAGCAGTCAGGTTTCTCTCTAGCTGTGGCATGTTGACTCAGCTGCCCTGCTGCATGTGGGATTTTGGTTCTCCAATCAGGGTTTGAACCCATATCCCCCTGCATTGGAAGGCAGATTCTTAACCACTGGACCACCAGGGAAAGTAGCTTGTAGAAGAAATATTTTATTCAATGCTTCATATACTGACTTTCCTTCTGTATGTCTGCTTTCTGTTTGGGGGCCAGAAAGAAACGATGACTTTTCAAATTTGATCAACAGGAGAGACACAAGTTATAAAAAGCCATTATTTCTTTCTGGCCCCCAAACAGAAAGCAGACATACAGCAGGAAAATCATGGTATGAATCACTGAATAAAAGTATTTCTTCTACAAACAGACATGAATGTTAACTGCAGTGTTGTTCATGATGGTAAAAAGCTGGAATTCAAATCAGCCAGAGAATGGATGAATAAACTGTTGCATAGTTATACAATGAAATACCACTCATCAGGTAAACGTGAATAAATCTGAGGTTCAAGTATTATTAAAGACTGAATATACAGACAGATGACATACAAAAAAAGAGCTCTGACCCCCAACCTGCAGCCATCTGCCCAGGAAACACCCCGTCTCTCATTTAACAGCCCAGGAAGCCAACCTGCTTTAAGTCATATCTGCAGGAAGCTGGACAGCTTTCTTGAGTGTCAGTCCAGGAGGCTACACAACAACTTCTCTAACAACCAGCCCAAAATGGCCAGGACTTGATTAATAAGGGATAGTTTCCTTAATTTTTGTCCAACTTTCAACTTAGGATCACTCAAAGGAAACCAAATATGCACTCCTAACCAATCATGGAGGAGGTTTCAGTTCTGGTAAGTCTGCCTACAACATCCCCATGCCAACAGCATCCAATCAGGGCACAACTGAAGTCTTCCCTCTTTTTCCACAATAAAGATGTAAATATTCTACTTGATAAGACCAAAACAATATCTAAAGGAATTCAGCAAAATGCCAGGTTTTTGACAAAGTTGAACTCATGGCCATTTCATTTTTCTCTATGTGCTTAAATCTTTAATGATATGAAAAGAAATAGTAATGGTAATTCTTCCAATTATAAAGAAAAAGTTCTTCTCATGCAGCAATAGATGCTTCTACCTGCCACAGATACATCCTTAGTTAAAACTAGTAGTTGATGACATGTTAAAGAGATAGACAGAAAGAAAGCATTTTATGTAGCTCAGCTTCCTTTCTATTTCAGAGGGATAGCAAGATACTGACAGTTGCTCTCCTTTTTCTTGGCTTTATTACTTCCTTTTAGTGAATGTGTTTAAGAGTGTTCATGCACGTGAGCTTTCATATGACCACTTGTCACCTCATCACTCTGTTCTTCAGACACATATGACCCGTGACATATTTCCTTGTTTTTCTTTTTTAAAAAAGACATACTTCCTTGTTTCACATTTAAGAATTGTGTGTTCATTGCAGAAATTTTGGAAATTACAGGATATGTATAATGAAAGAAAAAGTATCCATAGTCATAACATTCAGCACACATACTAGTAATTTCCATGTATTTTTTCCAGTAATCTTGTCTATTTGTCTTAAAATAATAAAAGACATTTAGATTTTTATTAATATTAATTTCTAATTGAGATACTAACCTCAGGTAATGCCTATAGCCAAAAATACCCCTTATGGTGTAAACAACTGTAACCTGGGAGAAGAGGCTGATGTAGGAGAATATTATAAATAAATGTGTGAATAAAGTAATAAGTTAGGCATAAGAGTATCATCATCTATATCTTCATTGATGAAAAAATTTAAATATGTATGTAATTTCAAATAGTTCCCCAAAGTTTACATGGTTAATACAGATTAAAGTCCTTAAAGAATCAATTTATAAACTACAGTGTCCCTTCAGGAGGCATCTGAACCATTAAATTTACTGCAAAAGAAACTGAAATTGAAGTCGCTCAGTTGTGTCTGACTCTTTGTGAACCCATGGACTGTAGCCTACCCCTTCTCCATCTATGGGATTTTCCAGGCAAGAGTACCCGAGTGGGTTGCCACTTCCTTCTCCAGGGGATCTTCCCAATCCAAGGATCAAACCCAGGTCTCCCCGCATTGCAGGCAGATGCTTTATCCTCTGAGTTACCAGGGAAGCTTACTGTGAGGGATGCTCTACTGAGGAGACATGATGTGGATTCAAGCCCAGAGAAAACCAGGTTATCACTGATGGTCTCTCAAGAATCTGGGCACTGATCCAATGTAATTCCTCTACTTAATACTTGATTCTCTCTGAACATCACCTGCCCTATAATTTTAAAAGAAATCATTAGTGTTCTTTATCTGACTCAATGAAAGTCATTTTGATTCCATGCTACTTTCATAACATTATCTGTTATGTCTGAGGGACAATTACATTTTATAGTTATACAGGTTATAGAAGCTAACAGGATTACAACACAAAATGATTTAAATTAAGAATAAATAAAATACCCAGAGAAGCCACTGACCATTGGGGAAAAATTGGTGATGAAAAGGTCTTATTCTACAAAGTCATATCAAAGGAAGAAAATGCAGATTTATCCCATTTTAATGCAATACATCCGTGCGTGCATGCTAAGTCGCTTCAGTCATGTCCAACTCTTTGCGACCCTATGGAATGTTGCCTACCAGGCTCCTCTGTCCATGGGATTCTCCAGGCAAGAATACTGGAGTGGGTTTCCATGCCCTCCTCCAGGGGATCTTCCTGACTCAGGAATCGAACCCACGTCTCTTATGTTTCCTGAATTGGAAGGCAGGTTCTTTATCACTAGCACCACCTGGGAAGCCCCCACAATATGTCTAGACAGGTAATTTAATCACCCTGAAGTTCCATGTGATATGGAATGATATGAATGACCTAAAATGGTGCGTTTGTCATAAACTAAGCTTAAAATTTTAAATCGAACATTTAGTCTGTTTAATCAATACAGTCATTAATGTTGGTCACTCTTATATGAGACAGCCTGTGTATGAATTGCAGGGTGTGCTGAGAAAGGACAGAGGTCAAGGTCCAACTCTCTGACCTATCTGCCCCGTGTGGTTCCAGACACCCACTGCCTGCTGCACACCCACCCCTGCAACATAGGGTGCCTGAAACTGAACTTGTCTCTCCGCACAAAATCTTATCTGCTTTCCAGTCTCCGCCAGTGGCATCACCATCCTTACAGTCTCCCAGACAACAGAGGAAGTCCTTCTCAATCCCTCCTCTGAGTTCTCACTCCCCATCTTCAACTCTGTCATTCCACTCATTAGCCTATGAATCAGCAAAGTTCATTGATTCTACCTCATAAATGTCTCTCGAATCCAGATCCTCATCACCCACCTGCATGTTCACTGCCTCATCCTCTACGAGTTAATCATCTACAACAGCCTCTAACCCACTCATTGTCTGAAGGCCAGCCCAGCTCATGCCTCACTTTGCCCTCAGTTGTCTTTTATAGAAACTCATCTCATCGTGTGACTCTTGAATATGTCTGTCAGCTCCCCGTTGCTACTTGGCACAACGTGTCAAGATCTTCAGCATTTGACTGCAACCTCTCTCATCTTCTTCATGTTCTGCAAGTCATCAACCCTTTACATCCATGAGGCCCAAACAAGAATAGAAATGAAGGCCCATAACCATAAGAATGGACATAAAAACATATAAATAAATCAAGCTCATAAACTGTTGAATACGCTCAAGCCTCCTATCTTAACAAACATAACTGCTTAACAGACTTGGAGACTAGTGGTGAATTTAGAATTCTTGGGTTCCTCAGAGACTCACATGGGAAACAGCAGCAAAGGAAAACTCTGGGTCCCCAGCCCACCTCCCCACCTCCTTTTCTTCCATTCATGGGTTCTGCTCATGAGCAATATGAGGGGCAGGCTGTAGACAGCCCTGGCTGACGTCAAGAGCTCAACCACATCCCTCTGAGAACAACCAACCCTTGGGCCAACCTCAGGCTTAGCGATGCCTAAATCCACTATGCTTCCTGACCTCCAAGGGAACTGCCAGTGCAGGAGGTCTGCACCGACCTTGGAAGTCGTCTTGGGAGTCGTCTGAGCAGGCATGCCCAAATCCCTGGGACCTGGAGCACAGCGGGGATGGACTCCAGATTGGCAGGACCCCTGGGCCATAGGGACCTCTTGCCAGAGTGATACTCCCTAAGGTTCAGGAGCCAGAACAAGACACCTGTACCCCAAGTTTAAGGCCAGCACACCTTACATGCCAGCAACACAAAATGCCTTCAAGGCCATTAAGATGATAATACATCAGTCATATAAAATCATCCTCAGAGATTCTAACGCATATGAAGAATTTATGGTTCACGTTATACCTACTGGCATCAAGTATTGTGGAACCTCCAACTGTCAATGACATAAATACATTATAATCTGCTTGGTCAGCCAGCTTAGAAATTATATAATTCAAATGATTTTAAAATTTGGTATATTTGATTTTTTCAAATTTTACATATAAAGTGAGATTCTGCTAATATACACTAACATTTGAATCACACTTTTTAAAAGTGTATGAATTTTAAATTTACATAGTTTAAAATTAATAAAATTTGACAGTGTGGTGTATTTTTAGATGCTTTCATGAAAACTTTCAATATGTGGGCCATATCGCCAAACTTCATGTTTGTTGCCGTGTTGTTTAGTCACTAAGTCATGTCTGACTCTTTGTGACCCCAGGGACTATAGCCTGCCAGGGTCCTCTGCCCATGGAATTCTCCAGGCAAGAATACTCTGGAATGGTTTGCCATTTTCTTTTCTAGGGGATCTATCTTCCCAACCCAGGGATTGAACCCGGGTCTCCTGCATGGGCAGACAGGTTCTTTACCACTGAGCCACCTGGGAAGCTCTAAACTTTATGTTGCAGAAGTGAGAAAAAGACAAATGGCAAAAGAATGGAGAGGGTATGAAGGAAAAGAGAGAACACAACTGCAACGGAGCTGGGCTAGCTGCAGACCACAGCTGTGTCCTCTTCCCGCTGGGCACTAAGCTGAACCCGTCTCAATTTTCTCTTATGTGACTGCCTAAGAAAATGTGCGTCAGAGCAATGTGTGCCATGGTCCTTAAACATAATCAATCCTTCATGTCCTTTCTCCTTTCATGGTTACTTGGAAACTTTGTATCAGAAATGCCAAAGCCACAAAATGAAAGAAAGCCAGTTTCAAATCATTCCTGGAAGAATGCCACTCACTAATAAGGAACACA
This sequence comes from Cephalophus harveyi, assembly GCA_006410635.1. Classification (NCBI taxonomy): domain Eukaryota; kingdom Metazoa; phylum Chordata; class Mammalia; order Artiodactyla; family Bovidae; genus Cephalophus; species Cephalophus harveyi. Next base: position 30,373 of record SJYT01070700.1, on the reverse strand, counting down.
CATTATGCGACCAAGAAATAAACTTCTCTTGTGTTGAGCCCTTGAGATTTTCAAGTGTATCTGTTGTACAGAGGCCAGGGTTATCATATACAATATAAATTCCATAAAATATAATCAAGAAGCACCAGTTTCTCGATTGGATTGGAGTAATATGTTTGTAGGGATTTGGTGGCAAAAATACTTTTTCATTTCTACCTTACTCATGCTAATATTAAAATTTTGCCTGCATTTTCTAAATCAAAACCTATGGCACAAGGAAGTGATTCAAAAGTGTATCGTATGAGGAGGAAAAAATTAATAGTCACTGCAGAAACTCCAAGTTGGGCAATTTATATTGGGAGAGAGAGCTTTATTCAACCTGAACCACGTAGAAAACAAAGCTATGTCTTTGGAAACCATCTCTGCAGTAGCTCCAACACCACCACAAGAAATACTATAACCAAACCTGATGGCATTGTTTCAATGCTAGTTCTGATCTTACAAAGGACATTTCTTCAGAATTTCCTAGCACTTGAGGACCTCTATCAAGGTGACAAAAGGGGAGAAGAGTTGATTACAGACAGAGTGCCAGGTTAAAAACATGCTACATTATGTGGTCACATTGAGGGGTGCCTCACACCTGACCAGGTGTACCTTGAATGTATGGCACTACTATTACCCATCATAAAAAGGTGACTTGTATTGTGTATGTAATATATTACTTAACCCCATCAAGCTTCCCACTTCAGAGAGTTCCCTGATTCTGGAAAAACAGATGGGCTCTTGGGAGCCACTGGAGATACACAGTGGTCAGCGTGTACACAGGAGCTACCCCGTGTCCTGTTTACTTTGGAGACACTGGGAACATCTGGTACATCACAAAGACACCAGAGGACCAGACTGACTCAGGGTTGAATAAGAGCAAAACTAATATCACTCCTCAAAAATAAAATGGGAACTAATATAATAGCTACCGTTGGCTATAATATAATAAGTTGCATCACAGAGTCTTCTCCATCCTTGGGGGCCAAGGTAGCAATATTTTGCTTTTGAAGTAGTAGGGTACAAATTCCTGTTTTACTTTTCTGTCACCACTAAATACACTGAACTTTATCTACCAGTGAGGAGTTCCTGAAAAGTGAGCTTAGGTTGAAAGTATCTTTTAACTAATAATAGATAATGTGTAACTAAACTACATAAATGCAACTCTACTGAAACCTAAACAAGACATACAGCAAAATCAAGATTCATCCAGTATGTAGCCACTTGAGAAATAGGATTTGCATTTTTTAGTACAGCCTCTGGCACAGAAGACATGAAAACCACTAAGCCAAACAGGAGAGGGCTGGAAGCACAGTGAGAGATATGGGCCCATGCCCACCATACAGCATTACCAAGAGGAGAAACATCACATCCTCAGGCATGATGTCAGAATGGTTCACTCCAGCCTCCCAAGGGCTTCTAAGTTTCTCAGATCCAAACTGTCTTACTTACTACTGTACATGGGGAAGGATAGGCAAAGAAAAGCAGCATTGATTGATTACCAGTTAATTAGGTCTGATTACCCATTTGGTTGCTGGAAATATAAATGCCTATAATTAATTCTGAGTTTAAAGGGAGCCAGTTCCCATGGCAGGCACTGATTGCACATGTCGAAGCCAAATGTGCTCCAGTGTTTGGAATAGAGCTTCTTAGATGCTAAGGTCATTACAGCAAAGCCTATGAGAGCTGAGGGGATGAAAGAATGATGTAGCAGCAATCAATCCCACTTCTTTGATAAAGCACATTTGCTGTCTCATCTCCTTCTGCATTACAAGAAGTCCTCACTAGACCTGAAATTCTGTGGGAATGAGGGCTGTGCACCATACGGCTGAGGACTCCTGAACCCCCAACAGTGGGAATAGCACAATATAGGGATCAATGCTGACTTATGTGTCTGGTGTGGTTCTGGAAGGATGTCTGCTGGAGATCTGTGAGGCTCCACAAGACCCTGGCAAGCCTACACCACCCTTAGCTGCTTAGCTCCAAGCACCCTCATGAGGCAAGTTAAGTCCAAGATCCTTGAATTAACCCATTCCTGGGCTACACTAAATGGTAAAGAACCATCTCCAGGCACTTGAGAGCGCCTCATCTCTTGTAATAAAGAAATGATATCCCTGGCCCCACTGTTCCACAGCCTCACTGTTTCTTCTCCAAAGGAAAAGCTACAAATCTTATTGGTCAGCTCTTGAAACATTCATGGGGCCCCATGTTAAGAACAGATGAGGTGACTGTTCTTTGGCAACAGAATGGGACTTCACCCACTTTGTTGTCGTTTGCTAATTCAGAGGTTACTTTTCTCCACAGTCTTGCTTTTCCAGAGGAAGAACTCTGAAGCAGGAACCAGCTCTGGATGGGGAAGGAGACAACAAACCCCCTCCTTCTGGCCTCCTGAGTTAGAGATCCTGGCATCTGCCTCCCAGGAGCAAAGGAGAAAGCATGCTTGGATTCCTGGATTTAAGCCTCTCTGGGCTTGCTTTGTGGGGCAGGGTGCTTGCCTGATTATCACTAAAGCAATGCTTTCTGTCTCATTAGTTTTTCTTACATATACACTTCTGTGCTAGGAAACTATGAAGGGGAAAGGGGCATTAAAATTCTGCCTACCCAGGACTTCCCTGGTGGTCCAGGGGTTAAGACGCTCCCTTCCAATGTAGAAGATGCAAGTTTGATTGATCCCTGGTCAGGGAACTAAGTTCTCACATGCCATGGGATGTGGCCAAAAAAAAAATTTTTTTTTAATCTTCTATCCCTGCCCTTTGCTTTCTTGGTGAGTGGCATCTCCCAACTGAACAGCAACTGCCCAAACTGAGTGGTCCTAGCGTCTTCTTTCTCTCTTATCCATGGTCAGTTACTCTGACTTTCCAGTTCTTTTTTTGGTTTATTTCCATCCCATTAGAATCTTTGTCTACATGAGAGCTGGCATTCATCACAGGCTCACTCAGACCAATGTAGGATCTCCAGGTTCGAATTATTGCTAATTACTCCTTGCTGTTCTTACTCTAAAAAAAGATTCAAGCAGGAAAATTGTCCTTCTCATGTCTGTTCCCTCAGCGGGAGCTCCAACACCTCTCACCCGGAGTATTAGAAGCTCCAGCCGCCGACCTTCCTTTAGCCCAGCCCACCTCCAGTCCTCAGTCCACACTGATCTCTAAATGAAAACTTTATTACACTACTCTCCTGCTTGAAATTCTGTCTTCCCAAAGCTTCCAGAGCAAAGCCCAGCTCCTCCACGACACACACCACTGCAGTCTCAGCTCCTCCCACCCTCAATTGTACTTTTCAGTGTGTACTACACACCTCTTCATCTCTCTACATCATCATACTCATTCCCTTCATTGTGCATCTTTGTGGAAACCATTTCTGACCACTCTCTCCAACTACTTACCTAATTATTCACTGGTTCCTATGTTTCCATAGCACCCTGAAAGCTCCCGTGTCTCCCAGCTAATCCATGGGGCCCCCAGGAGGGAGGGCTCTGTGTTCCTATCTCTGTTTCTCTTGGGCTTAGTGCAAGAGATGAATATTTGCTGAATGAATAACTAAACAGAGGCCAGAGTAAGAATGCCATGTTCCCAAAGAGGCAATTTGAGCATATAGTGATAACCACAGCTCTGGAGTCAAATGGCTTCTATGAATCTAAATGTTGGTTGAATGAACTTCCAGTTAACACTGGGATTGAAGAAAAAATGATTGTTCTTTGCTGTTAAGTGGTGCCTAGAGGAAACTATACGGTGATAAACTTGATCAAACTATTAGCTGTTTATTTACACGTTAAGATCATTCCCAAGAATAAAAGCTACCATTTAAATATCACAAAAGCAAAATCAATATTTGCTACATTCACTCTTTCACACCACTAGTTACAACTACCAGGCATGAAATCACACTTGATTTAAAAGCCAGAAAAATCTCTTCAGGAAGGACCCAGTTTTCTTTTAGAATACATGATTTTCAATTTGTCATCTGACTCAAACTCCTACAGAGTAGAAGAATACTGAAATCATTGCTAACTAAAGAAATTTAACCACTGTCTACCTTCTTATCAGCCACATTTTCCTCTGCAAGTCACCTTCAAATTACTCCTTACTGTGATAATACAAAAAAAATTAAAATTACCAAGCAAACCTGATAAGATTTGGAAATTAGAAAGCAAGTATTAGGTAGGATAACAAATGAACACTTTTCCCTGATGTTTCATACATGTTGCTGGGGTAGGAAAAGGGTGGTAAAGAAGAGAAAGAAAAGGGAAAACAAAGAGCTGTCTGTCCAACTGTCCTACAGCGTTTATCGTAACTAACACTGCGTTTAACTTAAATGCCCAACTAAAATTTTTAAATCAATATTTAAGATTTAGTGACTGAATTTGGGACTAGACAAGCCTTTTAGTGGATGCAAGTTTCAACTCTCTGAACTCTTTTTTTAACAGCTGGTAAACTGTGCCACTTCATGCAAAGAGTTGACTGATTGGAAAAGACCCTGATGCTGGGAGCGATTGAGGGCAGGAGGAGAAGGGGACGACAGAGGATAAGATGGCTGGATGGCATCACCGACTCAATGGACGTGAGTCTGAGTGAACTCCGGGAGTTGGTGATGGACAGGGAGGCCTGGCGTGCTGCAATTCTTGGGGTCGCAGAGTCGGACACGACTGAGCGACTGAACTGAACCGAACTGAACTGAAACTGTCTCAGCATAAGCATTTGCAGAACCTTGGTCTTATTAGCCTTTTGACTTTTTTTCATTCTCCCATGTTGCTACTTCCTTTTGCCTTTACTGTTATTCTCCTTGTTATTGGTAAAAGGTTAAAAAAAAAGTTTAGGGTGCTAATAGAGATGCCCCATTGTGACTGCTAGAATTCAACTTCTGTCCCATTGTCCATTCCAGACCCTTCTGCTTTGCTTATTCCTAAATGTTTCCATCTCAGTGTATACTGATGCAACCTTATTTTTTTTTTAATATATTTATTTATTTGACTGCATTGGGTCTTAGTTGCAGTGTGCAGGCTGCTGGCAACAAGTGGGATCTTAGTTCCCAACTAGGGATCAAACCATGTCCCCTGCATTAAAAGGAGGATTCTTAACCACTGGGCCACTAGGGAAGTCCCCTGATGCCATTTTATAATGCAAATACTTTACTAACTTCACTTTCAGTCATATTCAGATGGAATGGTAACATCAAGGACTAGCCAATCAGCAGCCCAGTGAAAAGAGTTACTTTCATCTGCCCTGGTCATGCACTGTAGTGAGTACATCACTGTAACCAGTGTCTCAACCTCACACACTCCATGCTGGTGCAAAAGGGAGCTCACAGGGCTTAGCAAGTACATGATGGGAAGGGCACACACAGGATGGTAAGGGAAGAAGGGGACACCCGGGTCAGCCAAATCGACCCTGGAGACCAATGGGTGACAGATGTCGCAGCTGAATCAGCCTCACATTCAAATGGTGGGGTGCACCTCCAGCTCTCAGAACTTAAATGCTGGTTGAATGAACTTCCAGTTAACACTGGGGTTGAAGAATAAATGACCGTTCCCTATGTGCATGTATAATTCGAGGTGAATGGAAGAAGTGAGCTAAGTGGGGATACAGTATTAAGGAAATATTTTCTCTCTCTCTCTACCATAAAGAATACAGAAAAGTAGTGTACTCTTCATACACACAATGCAGGTGTGGACACAAATGCACTTGAAAATTTTAAAGCGTGCATACAACTTTCTGAGGGCAATTCCACAGACAGGAAACTGGTGACTCATACAAGAGAAGCACCTTGTTCAAATCCAATAACCATAAAACTGAAGAGTTGTGAATCAGCCCAAGATCTTTCAGATATAATGATTTTCTCTCTACATCATCACCTAATCATTATGAGCATGGCTGTTGTTCCCGTCGTTGGCTTTTACACAATAAAACTACCTATCCTGAAATCAGGCCTTTAGAAAATCCATAGTTTCAAAATTAAACACTGATATACCTCAACAAAATAAAAGACATATATGAAAAACCCACAGCATGCCACACACTAATGGGGACAGACAGAAAACTTTCCTCTAAGATCAAGAATAAGACAAGGATGCCCACTGTTGCCACTTCTATTCAATATAGTATTGATGTTTTGTTACTGACATCAAATTTGTATAAATTCTTTATTTGACTATTAACCCCTTACCAGATATGTGGTTTGCAAATATTTTTCCCATTCCTGAGGTACTCTTTTCACTCTGTTGATTGTTTCTTTTGCTGTGCAGAAACTTTCTTTGTTCGTTGTAGCCCCACTTGTTTATTTTTAACTTTGTTGTTTGTGCTTTTGTTTGTGTTTATAAGTTCGCATGTCAAGGAGCTTTTTTTCTTATGTTTTCCTCCAGGAGTTTCATGGGTTCAGGTCTTAAATTTCAGTCTTTAATCCATTTTGAGTTAATTTCTGTGAGTGGAAAAGGTACAAAACTCCAATTATAAATAACTACAAGTATATAATGTATAACACAATGACTATAAATAACTGTATGATATATAAGAAAGTTGTTAAGAGAGGAGAGCCTAAGAATTCTCATCACAGGAAGACATTTTTTTCTTTTCTTTTTATTGTGTTTGTATGAGATGATAAATATTAACTAAATCTATTGTGGTCATCATTTCACAATGTATGTAAATCAAGCCATCATATTTACACCTTAAATATACAGTGGCATGGGGCTTCTCTGGTGGCTCAGTGGTAAAGAATCTGGCTGCTAACGCAGGAGACATGGGTTTGATTCCTCGGTGGGGAAGATCCCCTGGAAAAGGAAATGGCAGCCTACTCCATTATTCTTGCCTGGGACATCCCATGGATAGAGGAGCCTGGTGGTCTATAGTTCATGGGGCTGCAAAGAGTAGGACACAGCTTAGTGATAGGTCATTTATTTCTCAATAAAACTAGGAGTAAAAGGAATAAAACATAGTACTGGAAGTGCTATCAGACAAATTAGGCAAGAAAAGGAGATAAAAATTATCCAAATTAGAAAGGAAGCAGTGAAAAAACCTCTATTCACAGATGATGTGACGTTATATGTACATGCTAAGTCACTTCAGCCATGTCCGACTCTTTGTGACCCTATGGACTGTAGCCCTCCAAGCTCCTCTGTCCCTGGGATTCTCCAGGCAAGAATACTGGAATGGGTTGACATGCCTTCCTCCAGGGGATCTTTGCAAACAAGGGATTGAACTCACATCTCCTGCATTGGCAGGTGGATTCTTTACCACTAGGCTGCCTTCTGTGGGGTAGCACAGAGTCGGACACGACTGAAGCGACTTAGCAGCAGCAGCAGCCCCACCTGGGAAGACCTAAAAATTCCACACAAAAATCTGTTATAACTTACAATTCAGCAAAGTAGCAGGATACAAAGTCAACACACAAAAGTCAACTGAATTTCTAATCACCAACAATGAACAATCCAAAAGAAAAATTAAGTAAACAATTTCCATTTACAACAGCATCAAAAGAATAAAACACTTAGGAATTAACTTGGCAAAGGAGGTGAAAGACTTGGTTCAATAAAAACTATAAAACATTTCTTAAAGAAAGTAATGAAAACATAAATCAATGGAAAATTATCCCATGTACATGTATTACAAGACTTAGTACTGTTAAGATATCAACACTATCCAAAGCAATCCATATATTCGGTATAATCCTTATCAAAATCTCAATGACACTTTTTTTATAGAAATGGGAAAATCCACCCTAAACATCATATGGGATCTTGAGGAACCCTAAAAAATCAAAACAATTCTGAAAGAAGACCAAAACCAGAGTTCACACACTTTCTGATTTTAAAAGTTACTAAAAAATTAGTTTGGAGAACTCCTAAAATTCAACAACAACAAAACAAATAACCTGATTCAAAAATTACCAAAGAATTTGAAAAGACATTTCTCAAAAAACACAAGTGGGAAATAAGCACATAAAAAGATGCTCAACATTACTAATGACTAGGGAAATGCAAACAAACTCACAATGAGAAATCACCTTACACCCAGTAGAATGGATATTATTCAAAAAAATCCAAACAAGTGAAAAAAAACAGAAAACAAGTTTTGGCAAATGTGAAGAAATTGGAATCCTTATGCACTATTGAATAATTCTATTTAAAGCTGAATTATCATATGATCCAGCTATTCCACTTCTGGATATAATACAAAAAATGGTATGTAAGCAGGGTACAAAAGCAGGGTTTTGCATCCATGTTCATTGTTGCATTCTTCACAATAGCTAAAATGTGGAAGCAAATCAAGTGTCCACTGATGGATCAATGGATAACCAAAATGTATATATGCATACAAAGAAACTCTATTCAGCCTTTAAAAAGAAGGAAATTCTGCTAAATGCCACAATATCAATGAAGCTTTAGGACATTATGTTTAGTGAAATAAGCCAGTTTTTTTTTTTTTTTTTTTTTAAGACAAACACTGTATGATTCCACTTATATGAGGTACTTGGTGGTGGTGGTGGTTGAGTTGCTAAGTTGTGTCCAACTCTTGCAACCCCATGGATTGTAGCCCCCAGGCTCCTCTGTCCATGGGATTTCCCAGGGAAGAATACTGGAGTGGGTTGTCATTTTCTTCTCCAGGGGTTCTTTTCAACCCAGGAATTGAACCTGAGTCTCCTGCATTGCAGGCAGATTCTTTACTGCTGAGTCATAGGGGAAGCCTGAAATGGGCCTAACCCAAGATTCTCTGGGATCTTGGCAAAAGATCTGGAATAACAGTATATTACTAATTTTTTTTTCCTTTGGGTTCCTAGGATTTTATCAAGATTTTAACTTCTCCTAGTAAGCTCCAAGGGTCTGAGCTATCTTCTCTACCAAACTTTTCCCTCTGTTTGCTCTACAGCTCAGGAAAGAATCTGGGCCACAGCTAGAGGCAGCTGAGCCTAGAAGAGTCAGCCGGGGTGGTACAGCTGCAGAACTCTGGATCAGGAGTGCCAGCCCTGACGGCTACACAGTCTGTGATTTGCCTACGTATTTGTATAATGAGGATAAAATTCAGTTTGTATTTAATTATTGTTTTGATAATTTGGTGGTTTTAAATCATTTGCCAATGGTATTTTTAAATTCCTTTTCTTTTGATTTTATCTTTCCTCTTAATGTAGCTATTAAATACCACTGATTAAGGCACACAAATGGAAAAAATTAGCAATGCTTATAAAAAAAATACATTGTAGAAAATGGTACAATGGACATAACAGCTCCTTCTCTCAGAAGATGCCCAGAGATGAATGAGACATGAGAAAGCCAAAAAAAAAAAAAAGAGGCACGTTTAGGAATTTCACAAGGTGAATGTCAAGATTCCAGGGCCCCAAAGAGAAGCTGGAGGGCAGAACCAGAAGGGGGGACACTTTCTGCTTGAGACCAGGGGACATTAAGGATGAAAGGGGTAGAGAGCAGTGGAAAATGATATGGAGGCAGCAGCTATGACAGTTTTGTTAGTGTTTTTTGTTGTTGCTGTTGTTGTTAATGTTTTTTTGTTTGTTTTGTTTTTAAGCAAACATTGCTTCCCAGGTGGCCCTAGTGGTAAAGAACCCAACTGCCAATGCAGGAGACGTAAGAGAAGCGGGTTCTTCCAGTCGAGAAGATCCCCTGGAGGAGGGCATGGCAACCCACTCCAGTATTCTTGCCTGAAGAATTCTATGGACAGAGGAGCCTGGTGGGCTACAGTCCATAGGGTCACAAAGAGCTGGACATGACTGAAGTGACTTAGCATACACTCACAAAGATGAATCAGTCCACTCCTCCCTACGCTCTTGCAGCTCAGAGGACAGCCACAGAGAGGAGAGCCAGTAAGGTCAGCCATTAAATGGTGTACAGGAGACACGGGGGAGGGTTTAACTCTGATAGGGGCAGGGAAGAAGGAACAGTGAGCAAGCAGTTAGGAGAGAATTTATAGATCAGGGCACTTTTGAGCTGGGTCTTGCAAGTAAAAAACAAGTTTTTCAGAGAGACAAGAAGGGTTAGAATAATTAAGCTGCAAAGGTGGAGTTGAGATGGAAAGTCTGAAACTTTTAGATCTATGATTTCCTTTCTGTTGTAAAAAAAAAAAAAGTAGATGCTTTAAAACTCAGATGGGTTGGTACATCAAAAGCCCTAATGATTTTTCATTGATTAACTGTTGAGATTAGTATGGATTTTGAACAAATGGTATTTTCAATCATTAAAAAAGATTACTTGGCTTATTATGGAATATACTCCCATTCTGTTCTCCAGAATTCTTCCAGAATCTGGAAGTCCAGATAATGTTTGCTTCAATCAGAAGATTCCTGTTCCCAGATGTTCTCAGAGAGTGGGGTCAACCCAGTCACATGAAAGCTGCCAAGCTCCAAATCCAAGTCCTAGCTTGAATCCTAAATTTTCTAAAATTATTATAGCTACTTCAACCAAGAAAAAGGTGGGTGGCTATTGACTTTTGATTATGTTCACAATCAGAATGTAGAGATGAAGCAGGCATAACAGAAATAGCATGTTACAATACAGAACTCTCAAATTATTTCTATTAACAATTGTGAGCTTAGCAGGCAAGCTTCCTGGAGTGCAAATGGTCTCCTAATCATTGTACTGAGAATGTTATCTTTTCATTCTATAAGGCTTCCAGAGTGTCCTCAGAGACACTCTAACTCTAACCCGAGCTGCTGGTGTTAGCCAGTTTTTCCTCTGTCATTGTTAGACATCTATTAATACTTCAGTGGCTCCACTGTCTATCAAATCTGGAATCTTTTTTCAACTAAGCACAGAATATTTTCTATGTAAAGACTGGAGTTCTCATTAAAAAAAAGAAAATAAGAGGCATTAGACTGCAGAATCATTGTGCAGAACATCTAATTTCAAAGATCTACAATCCTACACCCACCAACTGTTATTTATGTGGACCTGGGTTAAGGACTCAAATTTGTGCCTTAGCTTTCTTCTATGTAAAACGGGAGACATTAGGGGTCTTCTCTTCCCTTTTCCACTTTTCAGTGGTAAAGAATCTACCTTGCAATGCGGGGGACATGAGTTTGATCCCTGATCAGGGAACTAAGATCCCAAATGCCACAGAGCAACTAAGCTCGCATGCCACAACCAGAGAGTCTGTGGGATGCATCAAAAGGTCCCACATAATGCAGTGAAGACCACCTGTGCTGAAACTAAGACCCCATGCAGCCAAAGAATAATTTTTTTAAAAGCTGGAGATATTAATACTTTGTAGGACTCTTGTATAGTTTAATTCAAGAACATCTGTAACACATGGTGCTGCTGTGCTCAGTCACTCAGTCGTGTCCGACTGTTTGCAACCCCATGGACTCTAGCCATCAGGCTCCTCTGTCCACGGGATCCTCCAGATGAGAATGTTGGAGTGAGTTGCCCTGATCTCCTCCAGGGGATCTTCTCAACGCAGGGATAGAACTTGGGTCTCTTGCATCTCCTGCACTGGCAGGCAGATCCTTTACCACTGTGCCACCTGGGGAGTCTCTAACACATAGCTTATTGCAAACCTGACCCATAGGAGACACTCAGTAAATGCCTATTTACTTTGGCTCATGATAGAACTTTTTAAAAAGCCAACCATCTAAAGACATGGAATAAAATAATGCTAGGATTTAATAAAAATGTCTTTCCTTTATGCTTACATTCATTAGCAGCAAATCATAACTAATGCTTTTGATACAAGAGAGAAAAGTCATTTCTAAATAAATATAATCAAATATAAAATACCTAAGGGAAACAGAGAAAGTACCAGATTGTGTGAATAGTGGAAAATTATATTTATAACATGCTTCTTAATTCTGAGTTAATGAAAATAAAAGTGAATGTCACAGGTGGCTATTTTAATGATATGGGAGCCTATATCAAACAATTCTTCTGCATTCAATTAACATTTAGATCAAAGTAAAATTTTTTCCCATGCAACTCATAGCAATGAAATCAACCTTAGGATCAAATAAATATTTTGTTCACTGATTTTCACCATAAAAAAATGTTTGCTTAAGCCCACTGTAAATGCCTTAGGAACCCAAAGAAAGGCAAAGTTCATTAACTTGCTCCTGACACATAACACAATACTTCTACCTGCAAATTAATGACATTCTGAGATTATAGGAATTGATGAAAATGTTCACAGTGGAATTCAATCTGTCTCCTTATGAAAACTATTTTGGGCTTCACGTGCAGCATAGGATAATTGAACAAAGATAGACACTGGTGTCCAACTGGCTCTACCCAAAACCGCCTGTCTTCCCTGAAACCTAAGAGTGAATTTCAAAGGATGTGAAATACAGAATCCGCTGTCGGAAGCAAAACAAATAATAACACACCAGACCCACTCTGTGCCTCTAAAAACAATTTTCCAAGAAATTTATTTTAAAAGTAGACATCATGAAAGATGTCTGCTGATGTCCCCTCTTTCCAATGTTTCTCAAAACCTATACCTGAACTGCCTCTCTTCTAGGTTCAGTTGCCCATAAATAGTTGCAAATATTTTCAAGACACCATAATCTGACAAAGAGCCCCTGAAGATGTCTCGGAATATAGGAAAGGAAGCCATGAAGTTAAAACTTTCTCTTCACATTTTTCTTCCACCAGATTGGCTAAACCACAGAAACTATTTTGATTTGCAAGACCATTAGCCACACAAACAAATTAAGTTCATCCATCATGGTAAAATGAGACGAAATTGAATATTTTTTCATACTGAGAGTAAATCCCAGGGCACAAAGGAAGAGATGGAGAAATGGGGTCCTAGCATCTGAAGGGGGCTTCCCTGGGGGCTCAGTGGTAAAGAATCTGCCTGCCAAGCAGGAGACCCAGGTTTGATCTCTAGGTCAGGAAGATGCCCCCAGAGAAGGAAAAAGCAACCCACTCCAGCATTCTTGCCTGCAAAATCCCACAGACCGAGAAGTCTGGTGGGCTACAGTCCATGAGGTCACAAAGAGTCAGACATGATTTAGCAACTAACCAACAACAATACCCAAAGGACATTTTAGCTTCTGTAAGGACTTCATGACTAATAATGGAAAAGTGAAAACTAGGAGACCCATTTTCAGCATAGATTTCAAAACGCTTCAGCACACATAACTCTCATTGGTTTCAATTATTAAAATCTGAGAATGAGTAAGCCTCCCAAACACATCTGTTCTTGGGTCCAGGATGTCTCACACAATATCAGAGACAGCATTCAGCCTATTATGAGTAGGAATGATAAGATGCATGCCTGCCAATGGACTATTAAACTTCATCTCTTTCTAAACTAAGAAAGGACTTGAATATATTGATGACAATCAAGACAGGACCAACAACTTCATTCTGCCAAGATGCTGCTGCAATTCTCCTTCATTTATGTCAACTTTAGTCACAGACTCTCATTCAAACTCTTAAATTAGTCATTTATTAATTCAACAGTATATTCTGAGATAGACATTGTCCTGGGCAGGGGAAAAGAGAATCATGAACGTGATTTGAGAGGCTGCAGTCAAAGAGCATTCTATCTAGTGATGGAGACAAGAAAAGTAAACAGCAAATATGACAAACAGGGGCAATGCAGTGAAAGCAAGGAGATGCACCAGGGCCACCAAGATGGGGAGAGTATATAAGTGGAACCAAGAGGAGGTTGGAAGAGAAGCCAAAGGAAGGCTGTTATCAGGCAACTGAAACAGACATGAATTAAACAGAGACCCATTCTCGCATCCTCAGGCTGTCAACCACCCAGCAGGGCTCTAAGTTAGGGCTGAGTTGAGAAAAGAGTGGCTAGAAACCAAGCAGAAGAGGTCAGCCTGGGTTGGGCTTTTGAAGGGTTGTAGATGTCATGCCAAAAAAGTTTATAGACTTTCCTTAAGGGCAGTGTGGAAAAATTGAAGACTTTTGAGAGATAAAATGACATGAGCAGATTTTTATGTTAGAAAGATGACAGTTTGAATCTGACATTGGATGGAGTTAGGAGTGGACAGCTGGAAAGCCGTTTAAAGAAAGGACTGCAATAACCCAGGCAATAAATGACAATGGCCAGAATAAAGCTGTGGGAGTGAAGTTGGAGAGTATGAAAGAGCATCAAGATACATGTGGAAGGTTACAAAACAAAATAAAAAAATTCAGGGGACAAAGAAAATTTGGAGAGATGGTTTGGAAACTACATTTTCAATTTATAACAGGCTGTATTTGAGGTCAACATTACTTCTTTATGTACAATTAATCACTGCACAGCAGTGAGGTATCTACCTGGATGCCAAAGCTGGTCTGAGGAAGGTCTAAAGTTGGAAGAATCTCTGGTGCAAGGAGTGGCCAAGACAGCACAGGTAGAATGCACAGAATTAAGAGGAAAAAGAGCAGAAGACAAAACACTACGAACCAACATTTTAGAAATGGGCATCAGTGGAGGAGGATAAAGAAAGATGACCAAGGAGAGGCAGGAAGAAACTGAGAGAGTAACAGGAAGCCAAGGACAAATATCTCCAGAAGGCAGTTGTCTTCACAATTCGCAAATGCTGCCAAGCCGTTAGAGCAATGCAGTGGATTTTTTTTTTTTTAAACATAGATGGATAATAGATAAGCGGGATTCCTGGTTGTACAAATGCTTGATTGGACTGAGTTAGGGTGCACCTAGGAGATGAGGAATTGGGAGATAAAAGTGTAAAGAACACTTCCATGAACTCTGAAAGTCCGCTTCTGGAAACTTACATCCATGGGGAAAAAAATGTTGGACATGACATCACTCCAATGGCAATGAGTTTCAGGATGAATCCAGGAGCACAGACAATTGCAGAAAAGTGAAGATGAAGGTCACTGGTATTGAAGAGGTCAAGGAACCAAAAAGCTAGAGTGCTGGGTGCATCATCTTTGTGGACATTGAAGTCACTCCAGACTTGGCATGGCAGAGAGGCAGGAGCCAGAGAGCAAAGCCTTAAGGACAAGCAGACAGAAGTGAGGACAGCTGCTGAAGTAACGGGGTAGTGGGTTTTAATCAGGTAGCACGGGCCTCAAAGTGAGAGGCACTTGTAAGCGGAGGAAGAATCGTTATCTGTAAGATACTCAGGAGAACAAAGGGGTCTCAACCCCAACTCCTGACCGACAACACAGGCTGTGGCAAATGAGCAAATCCTTCATTCACTCATCTCTTCATTGATTCGAGTATTTCTTGAGCACCTGAGGGCTGTGCTGGGTACTTGGAAGATTCTTGTGTGCTTCCTGCTCTCACGGAACCTACAGTAGGGAGGCTGTTGGAAATGTGGAAGCCTTGAGATGGAGGAGGTGTCACTGGAGATTTAGGGGGGAGAAAGCTTCCACTGAAGGGGAGGACAGGGGAAGGGAGTTTGTCAAGGAAGGAACCAGTATACCATAAGCCACAGAGCACAGGTTTTGGAGAAAGGGCATGGCGGAGGCAGGGTCAGATGAGGAAGGACAGAGCAGGCCGGGCCCACAGAAGAGGGAACTCACCCTGGAAAGACTCATTGTGAGAAGCAACTGAGAATGTCAGGGGCGTGAAGCCTGGAGGAGCTAACTAATTAACAGGCCTTGAAGTCTCCAGGGGTATCACTCCTGAACATGCAGGTCATCATTAATTGGGCTTCTCAGGGAATCCAAGTGTAGGACACAGCAGAAGGTTCTGGGACCTACCTCTCAGTAGGAAACCAGCTTAAGCCTGGTTAGACTGTGGACCCAGGGAATCTAAAAGCAGGACCATGGGAGGCCTAAGAATGTACTTTCCGATGTCAGTTACAGAAGCAGCCCCTGATGCTCAGGGAGAAAGCTGAACGTTTTGCAAAGGAGCCTGTCAGTTCTAGACCATGCTTTGGAAGGAATGCACTTCTGATCTAGGTCATCTGTATCTTTCTAACCTTTGTAATTTCTTTGAATGCTCATCTTCATCATTTCCCTCGCCACATGTGCATCTTCCTCTGAAATGTAGTCCCCATTCCTTCCCAATAAGAAATAAGATAATTTCTGCCTTAACTATCTTGATTACCATCATCCTGATGGGCTTCCCTCGTGGCTCAGATGGTAAAGAATCTGCCTGCAATGCAGGAGACCTGGGTTTGATCCCTGGGTTGGGAAGATCTTCTGGAGAAGGAAATGGTAACCCACTCCAGTATTATTGCCTGAAGAATCCTATGGACAGAGGAGCCTGGCAGGCTACAGCCCATGGGGTCGCAAAGAGTCAGACACGACTGAGCGACTAACACACACATGGTCCTGATAGTCACTCCACATGTGTTTTGGCTCAACCCAAGATGCTCACTTGCAGTTGTGTTGGCAATGTACTTTTTTGAACTCTTGTTTTTTGTTTTTTTGCCTGGACATACACTAAAGACCAGTCTTTATCTTTTGAAACTTACCACCATACTCATCTTCACAAAGACTCTGAGAACCCCATTAGTCACCCAAGGTCAGAACACCAAGAAATAAAAGGCACATCACCTTCTTGATCCAAATTCTAGAAGAAATAAAATCCCATGCTTCCTCCAACATCTTCATTACCTTCATTTACCTCTTATTCCTTAAGACAGACCTCTGGCTTTGCCGTCTCCTCATCAGACTTCTTGGTTCTAGTAATTTCCTCTCCAGAGACTCAAAGAGGTCTTTTTTTCTTGCCAGATATTTGCATCATGTTGTGTTCCTGTGAGCTAAGTGCTACACACAATACAAAGTGCTTTTCAGATGAGACAGTCTCATGAGTCAGGATGGTCCTCTGGGTCTCAGTCTGAGCCTCTTTCCTGGTGGTTTCAAGGCCTTCTGCCAGCCTTCTTGATTCTGTCTTTATCTCCTGAAATCTTTCATGTTCCATCACTCCAACCAAACAAATATTCTTTTGCACCTCTCCCTTTTAAAAAAAACTTTGGGAACTGGAAGTTTGTAAAACATCTTATAATATTTCCCCCTACCTGCCCATGATTTACTTTTTCTGGTGTGGATTTGTTCCCATAGGGCTTCCCTGGGGGCTCAGATGGTAAAGAATCTGCCTGCAGTGGGAGAGACCTGGGTTCCACCCTTGGGTCATGAAAATCCCTTGGAGGAGGAAGTGGCAACCCACTCCAGTATTCTTGCTTGGGAAATCCCCATGGACAGAGGAGCCTGATGGGCTACAGTCCATGGGGTCACAAAGAGTTGGACATGACTGGTCGACTAACAATGTTCCTACAGAGTTAATTAAAATTTTGATATGTTCACATTTACTATTTCCCCTATTGATTATGGTTTTTGTGCTGTCCTTAGAAATCTTTCCAACCCTAAGGTTATAGTATTCCTTACTCATACATGTTAATTCTTTTCTTTAAATGTTTTAATTTTGATTCATCTGGAAGAGTGAGAGAGGAAACCAGATATTTGTTTTTATCCAAATATAGCCAGTTACATCAACAGTTTTTATTGAGTACATTTTTTTGGCAATGAATTTGAAATGCCCTCTTTATTATACAGTCCAATCTTCTTTTGTGTGTTTCTACCTTGGTGCTTGGAACTTTATTTAATCCTTCTTTTCGCATCTCCATATCCCCTTCCCCACCACAGCTAGCAAAGAATGACTCCTATCACCCATCACCATGGCCCCTCTGTTTCCTCATGTAAGTTCTTGCTCACATTCTAACTCACGCAAACGATTTTGCAGACTAGGTAGAAAGGATGAACATGCCTCTGCTCCAAACATCTATCTGGGACGCAGGTTAATAGAGGGCAGAGAACCTGCTGAATGAATGTTCATTGCAATCCACAGAAACATTTTTAAAAAGTCAATGTTTAAAAAGGGTGCAAAATTATCGGAAAAACCTGAACCATCAGAGAGACAGAAGCATGGATTCAACGCCTCTTCATTTGCACCCACTGCCTGATGAACCTCCTCACGCCAGTTCCATCTCCCAGTGGTGAACCATCCATTCACTGGGCTGCATCTTATCACTCATTTTTCTGTGGGCTCTGGGAGAGCTTCCTCCACACTTGCCTCTCCTATTTTCCAAGGCTACAAATTATCTGTGGGCCAAGTACAGTTACAAATAGCCTTCCCAAGTTTTGCTTGTAAAGAAAATAGATCATCTCTCTTTGTGTCTCAAAGCACTTGTGTTTATTTCTATATATGCTTGTGCTCAGTCACTTCAGTCGTGTCTGACTCTTTGCAACCCCATGGACTGTAGCCTGCCAGGCTCCTCTGTCCATGGGATTTCTCAGGCAAGAATACTGGAGTGGGTTGCCATTTCCTTCTCTAGGGAATTGTCCTGACTCAGGAATTGAACCTGCATCTCCTGCGTCTCCTGCACTGGAGGCAGATTCTTTACCCACTGAGTCACATGGGAAGTCCATTTTAGCTGTTTTGGAGATATATAATATATGTAAATATATATATAATATGTATGTAAATATATTACATGTATTATATATATTATACAAATATTATATATCTCCAAAGCAGCTAAAATTATTCAGACCATTTATTAGAGGTTCTCACTAGGCTGAGAGATGCTCTTCAGGACATGCTGAACTGTGATGCACTGAAGTCTATTCCCAACATCTCTGCAGTAATTGGCAATATGAAAAATTTAACAATCAACTTCCAAAGACACCTAATTTCTGTCTGGGAAGGCTCAGAAGCTCCAGCCAGATATACTGAGTGACTCAATGTAAACATGTTCTGTTAGCAAGCATTCTGGCCAGGATGGAAATAACTGGAGTGTCGGATGTGTTTCCAAATAATTAAAATCAAATATTTATTCTCTTTTCATTTATATAACACTTCTTGAGCAACTACTACATGCCAGTTAATAGTACTGGTGCTGAGGATACAGCAACATGGATAAAATAATCAAAAACCTTTGATGCTTTGTTGACAAAAAGACAATAAACAGATATAAAATTCTAATTAGAGAATCTTTCTTCTACCTCAGTCTTTGGAGGTTGTGATGGTTAATTTTATGTGTCAAATTGGCTGGGTAACAGTGCTTATACACGCTTAGTCAAACATTATTCTGGACGTCTTTGTGAGGGTGTTTCTTCCAATAATACTAATATTTAAATTGCTGGGCTTTGAGGAAAGCAGATTATGCTTCATGATCTGGGGGGGCCTTATCTAACCAACTGAAGGTCTTAACAGAACAAAGACTTATCTCCCCTGGGCAAGAAAAGATTCTGCCTGTGATTAGCCTTTAGACTTGAACTGAACCTTACTACAGGCTCTCCCCTGGGTCTCCAGCCTGATATCCCACGTTGTATGTGCATGTGTATCTATATTTCTATCTATCTATCTATATGGGGGAGTGAGTCACATGATGGACTCTGGGTACAGCCCCAACTGGGTTAACAATATCAAGGAAAGCCTACTCCTTGAAAGCCCTCCCTTTGGCACCTTCCACAGGCATACCCTCAACTTCACTTGTTCTGGTATGTTCTCTGAGAAATCACCCAGTTCAGCTGGCTTTAGTCAATTTTCAGATTGTAGCAACACCAGTTTGGATCTTCTGCTGGCATCATGCCCATGTCAAAAGCAGAAAGAAAGTACCAGGTAAGAAATGGCAGTCAACCAGTGGGAATGTAAATAGGTGTAGCCACTATGAAAAACAGTATGGAGGTTCCTCAAAAAGCAAAAAACAGAACTACATATGATCAAGCAATCCCACTCCTGGGCATATGACCCAGAGGGATGGGATGGGGAGGGAGGTGGGAAGGGGTTCAGAATGGGGAACACATGCACACCCATGGCTGATTTATGTCAATGTATGGCAAAAACCACTACAATATTGTAAAGTAATTAGCCTCCAATAAAAATAAATAAATTAAAAAAACTATAATTCAAAAAGATGCATGCACCCCTGTGTTCACAGCAGAACTATTCACAATAGCCAAGACATGGAAAAAGCCTAAATGTTCATGGATAAAGAAAATGTGTTTTATATATACAATGGAATACTACTCAGCCATAAAAATGAATGAAATAATGCCATCTGCACCAACATGGATACAACTGAGACCACCACACTAAGTGAAGTACGTCAGAAAGAGAAAGACAAATACCATATGACATCACTTATATGTGGAATCTAAAATATGGCACAAATGAATTTATTATAAATAGAAACAGACTCACAACAAAGGGGAAAGACTTGAGGTTGCCAAGGGGGAAGGGATTGGAGGAGGGAGGAATAGTTTGGGAGTTTGGGGTTAGCAGATGCAAACTATAACATTTCTGATGGATAAATGACAAGGTCCTTCTACATAGCACAGGGAACTGTATTCAATATCCTGTAATGAACTATAATGGAAAAGAATGTGTGTATGTATATATATATATGTTTAACTGAACCACTTTGCTGTACAGAGAAATTAACACAACACTGTAAATCAACTAAACTTCAAATAAAAAGTTTTTTAAGTGGCAGTCAAACTGTCCCAGGGACAACAGGCCACCTAGTGGCTCATGCACTTGCTAACTGGAAACTTTATACATGGAAAAGTTCTACTGTTGTTTTTAAAGTCCTTAATTCAAAGGTCATCCTCTTCCCATTGGATTCAATGTGGACTCAAGCACATCAGGCA
The DNA here is from genome assembly GCA_006410635.1 of Cephalophus harveyi. Lineage (NCBI taxonomy): Eukaryota > Metazoa > Chordata > Mammalia > Artiodactyla > Bovidae > Cephalophus > Cephalophus harveyi. The sequence goes on along the minus strand of SJYT01070700.1, from coordinate 9,849 downwards.
GTTCCACTTGGTCTTGCCTTTGCTCATGCTTTCCCTCTGCATGGAATGCTTACTTCCTTTCTTCTACCACAAAACTGTTCATCCTTCCAGCCTTGCCTTAAAAGTTACATTTTTTCTGGTGTTTCCTGACCCCAGCTAGAAAAAAATTACTCTTTTAACAGTGTTCCCAGAAACATCTGTATGAGTTCTGAAGATTAAAAAGGACACATAGAAACATGGTCATATTAGCCAAACATTCAAATACCAGCTCAATGAAAATTGTTCTAGAAAACTAGTCTAAATATGAGATGGTACAAGTTTTACTAGTTCTCTTCTGCTTTCACTTCCACGCTTTACAAATGCAATCTGTAAACAGAGCTTCACAGCACTGAATAACTCCAAACAATAGGATGCTTTTTAGAGATTATTTAACTCATAAATCAGACATAATCCTCAAATACAAGAACTTCCAGTTAGAAAAACTTATTGGTGCAGTGTTGGTGAGGTGGGTGCTACGGGTGCTGGTCATTCTTCTCAAGACAGGAGGGTGTGCGCTCCATAATTAAATAGAGTATATTATTATCAACTTAATTACTTCTCTGCTTTAGATCCTTCATCCCTGAAAGTGAGTGGAATTGTACTGTCTTGAAACCAGTTCAAGCAGCTATCACTTTATTCCAGTGGAATGTCTGAATAAAATGTCCCCTCTTGCTGGGAATTTTCAAAACTAACACAGGTCAGATCCATTTAAATGCCAGAGAAGTTGTTCTCCCTCAGGCTGCTTTTAGCACATATCATGTGTTCAACTTAGAGGTGATTTGCACAAGAAATCATAAAACTGAGCTCATTCTGGAAAGAGATGCCCGATGGGATTACCAATAGGCTGTGGTAAGAACTACCATAAACACTGATTTTTGTAAAGCTCATCTGTTGCCTGGAGCCCCCAGGGGACACTTTCAGTTTTGCACATATTTTTAACTTTCAGGTTTTCTGTGCAGGTCACATTCCAATATATCATAAAGGTGATTAAATAATCTTAAACTTACTAAAACTCCTGGCAATCTGTGTTTTCCTCCACCACGTGTTAATGGTGCCATTTTGGCTTTTATTCCAAGTACCCAACTCATCACTTGATATTTCTGCAGAGGCAGGACTGGATTTGGGCAACTTTTGTGCATTCTGCTTTCTTTTAGTGGCTAGTAAAAATAACTGCCCTCCCATACTTGGTCAAGAATTAATTGCTAACTAGAGCCTCCTCCTCTCTCCTAACCCTGGCCTTGATGTACAAAGACGATGGCAAAGTCAACAATCATCTCTCACTCTCAGTTGTACCTGGATGCTCAGCAGTGTTTTATACAGTCAACACCACTCTTCCTGTGGTCCCCTCACTCTTCTAGTCTTCTGCTTTGAGGCAGCCCCCCCACCCGTCCATCACTTCATGGCAAATAGATGGGGAAACAATGGAAACAGTGACAGACTTTATTTTCTTGGGCTCCAGAATCACTGTAGATGGTAACTGCAGCCATGAAATTAAGAGATGCTTGCTCCTTGGAAGAAAACTATGACAAACCTAGACAACATATTAAAAAACAGAGACATTGCTTTGCCAACAAAGGCCCATATAGTCAAAGCTATGATTTTTCCAGTAGTCATATATGAATGTGAGAGTTGGACCATAAAGAAGGCTGAGCATCAAAGAATCAATACTTTTGAACTGTGGTGCTGAAGAAGACATTTGAGAGTCCCTTGGACTGCAAGAAGATCAAACCAGTCAATCCTAAAGGAAATCAGTTCTGAATATTCATTGGAAGGACTGATGCTGAAGCTCCATTGGCCACCTAATGCAAAGAGCCAACTCATCAGTAAAGGCCCTGATTCTGAGAAAAATTGAAGGCAGGAGCAGAAGGGGACGACAGAGGATGAGATGGTTGGAAGGCATCTCTGACTCAATGGTCATGAGTTTGAGCAAGCTCTGGGAGATAGTGAAGGACAGGGAAACCTGGCGTGCTGCAGTCCATGTGGTTGCAAAGAGTCAGACACGACTGAGTGATTGAACAACAACTCCCAAGTCCAACTCTCCTAGAAACTTCTTCTAGATCTTCTCATAGCTCAGCCCTCTAACTTCTCTTCCTTGCTCTCCACAAACACACACCCCAGGACCTCTCATCCCATCTGGTGGCCTTAAACCCATCTACCTGTCACTGATATCCTCATGTGTATTCCATCCCTGGCCTCTTCTCAGATAAACCCACAGAACAGACATCTCCTCCTGCATGGATAGTGGCATCGAAACACAACAGCTCTCCAATAGAACTCTTTCAGTCCTCTTCCAAAATCCACCCCTCACACTTCGCCATCAGTTCAATTCAGTCGCTCAGTCGTGTCTGACTCTTTGCGACCCCATGGACTGCAGCAAGCCAGGCCTCCCTGTTCATCCCCAACTCCCGGAGTTTACCCAAACTCATGTCCATTGAGTCAGTGATGCCATCCAACCATCGCATCCTCTGTCGTCCCCTTCTCCTCCCACCTTCAATCCTTCCCAGCATCAGGTCTTTTTTCAAATGAGTCAGTTATTCACATCAGACAGCCAAAGTATCAGAGTTTCAGTTTCAACATCAGTCCTTCCAATGAATACTAGTGTATTAACAGCACAGTGACACATTTATTCAGGTCAAAACCTTACATACAATACTTGATGTCTATTATTACTGTTTGTGCTATACACGTTGTATCATGTTCTCACAACTACTCCATCAGCAAATCCCATCACCTTTATCTTCCAATTTCTGTCTACTCTGTTACCACCACTCTGGTCCAAGTCACCCTATATTCTTACCTGGACCATGACATCAGCCCCTTACTGGTCTCCAAGGTGCTCCTACAGTCAGTGATCCACAGAACATTAACCATGGTCTTAAAACGTAAATCAAACCACATCACTTCCCTGCTCAAAGCTACTCAAAAGCCCTTTGTTACAACTAAGAAACCATCTTTCCTGTTGGATGGGGGAGGGGCAGCGAGTTAAGAGTTTTGTTTTTGCTGTTGACAATCTTAAACGTATTTTCAGGGGGAAAAATAATAAAGAGATTTCTACTATTTCACCCTGCCTTCCCAAAGACATAGAAAACAACATGGTTATGAAAGGAAAAAGGTGGAAGGCGGGATACATTAGGTGTTTGGGATTAACATACACAAGCTACTATATATAGAATACATAACCAACAAGGACCTACTGGATAGCACAGGGAACTATACTCAACATTTTCCAATTAGGGAAAAAAATCTGAAAAATAACAGATACGTATGTATAACTAAATCACTTTGCTAAGGACAACATTGTAAATCAGCTATACTTCATTTTTTAAAAAATCACTGACTGAGCATAATGGGTTTGGGTCGGGTTAAAAATAATAATAATACTCCACTATTCTGGTTCCAAGTACTGTATTGAAATGGAGATCCAACTAAGTCATATGGCACCCTCCTATGGCGCCTCACTGCTCTTGTAAAAACACCAAAATCCCGGATGGGCCTGCAGACCCTGGTCCACTTGCCCAGGCTGGAGAATGGCAGAAAGAGGCTTGGATGGGGAGAGAAGAGACCAGGCTGTCATTTGTGGTCCTGCCACCGCCCCCCCAGCAGGAGGATTTCCACTTCCCTAGCCCTGCCCAACACACAAAACATTCCAAATCTTTGCCCTCAGGCCCCAAGGCTGCACAGGACCTGGTTCTGGTACAACCCTGACTACTCTTTCCATCCTTCACTTGTTCCCCCATCTCAGTTTTCCAACAGTTACTCAAACACACAGGCTCATTCCTCCTCAGGGTCTTTACTGCCTCCTCTGACTGGACTTCATTCCGCCAGACCGTCATACATTCAGGCACTTACTCTGTTCTTGTGTCATTCAAAGTTCACCTCCGTTGAGTGGCATTTCCTCTCCAGTCTGCCTGGCACTCAATATCCAAGAGACATCTCAATCCTGGGATGTACAAAGTGGAAACCCTCACCCCTCCCCAGATCTGATTCCCTGTCAGTCTTCTGCTCAGAGGAGTCTACTCCGTTTCTCTTCTAGGTAAACAGCCTTGAACTGATCCCTAATTGTTCTTTCACCTGGTAACCAATGCTTCAGCCAATCACATTAGCTCTGCTTCAAAATATACCCGAGGGCAATTTCTCCACTGTGACCACCTGGGTCACTGGAGCAGCCTCCCAACTCTACTCTGAACTCACAGCAGCCCTGGCAATCCTATTTGAAAAAAAGTCATGCCTATGTTCCCAATCCTCTTTTGCGTTCCCACTTCAGGCAGTAAAAAGTCAAAGATAAGCACTGAGCCTGTGGTACCCATGTCCCTCAGATGTCACGAATGCTATTTGGCATGCTCCACTCAAGCTATTGTCTTGTGGTTCCTTGTGCACACGAGGCATGCTCCTATTAACTGTTATTGGGCTAACAGTTTCTTCCACCTGGAATCCCCTTCCTCGGCTATCTTTACCTTCTTAGATTAAAAGCAGTCCACACAACCCCATGCAACATTTCCTCTCTTCTTTCCAGATTTCATTTTTTTCTAGAGCACATCTCTCCACCTGATGTACAACTGCCTTCTTTATTTATTTGTTTATCCCCTGTGTCTCCCCAGCAGACTATAATCACTGGACTCGGGATTTGGGGGAGGGGCTGTTTTGTTTACGGCTACCTTCCCACTGCCTGGAATTGTATTTGGCACCTGGTCGCAAAGAGTCGGACACGACTGAGCGACTGAACTGAACTGAACTGAGGTTTTTCAGTAAACACATGTTGAATTAATAAATCAACTATCTCTTCATAAATTTCTCCGGCCAAGAAAAGAAAGTATAATGCCTTAAAGGTAAATCTTATTGCCTTCTCACCATCCTCCCCCTCCCACAGGTTTTAAGAAACAGAAGAACATTGTTATCTACTTTTTCAGCCCAATATGCTAAAAGAATGTATTAAACAAGAACTCAGTGAAATAAGATACAAGTGTAGAAAAATGAAATTATGACTGGAATAAAATCAGTAAGTAATAGAGAAAACCCATTCATAATTATAGAGAATAAACTTGAGAAGAAAGGCCAAATGGATAAAGCTGTGAAAATGTGCACAAAGCAAATGGCAAACTGGAAGAACAAATCTTAGAAAACCCTCCAGTAAAAGAACAAGTATCCAGATGAGAAGCAATAATAGGGAGCGGGAGAAAAATAAAGCATTCCAGACCTGAAAAAGCAAATTTTAGATTAGAAATTAATACTTGAACATCTTTCAGAGAAACTTAATGGCAGAAATAAATACTCTGACAGTTTCACACAAAGTTTCAACTGAAAGAATTTTTCAAGAGTCCTAAAATCAACTGAGGGGAAAAAAAATCAACTACAGCATCTTTTCCGATATCGCCTCTATAACAACGGATGCCAGAAAACAAGGCAGTTTATAGCACACAGAGCAGAAAAGCTTGTGAGTCAAAGATTTTATAAATATCCATGTGCTATTCATATGCCACGACAACATATGTTAAATAGCGACACCTGCAAATGAAGAATGCTATAAGGAAAATCAGCTCGGAGATTAAAAAGTCTGATGAATTTACCACCCAGTGAGTTTTCTATAAAAATTGACTGAATAGATTCCAGACCACCAACAGGTTAATGAAACTATAATTTCAAAAAAAATGGAGACATGTAATAGAAAATAACCACCAGTAGGCATCGAAATTGGTTAACTGCTTAGACATAATTCAATAAGTATATTGGTTTTTACTTAAAAAATAATGTACTCTAACAAATATAATTTTAGTTATTACAATTACAGTAGCTAGGACAGAATACAAAACATTTATTGAAAAAGAGGACATTTTGCTCAAAAGATTTGTTCATTAAATCACAGGAAACTGATGCAATCAGAGGAAACAGAGTGATAAATTTATGCACAGTGAGGGGAGGGGTGATGGAAGGAAAATTGGAAAAGCAAGAAACTAAACTCCTCTTAAAGCACTAAAGTAAGTACTAGTAGAATTTAAGAGACTGTCTCCCTTCAGTATATGAAATCGGAATAAATCTAACAAGTGATATGTAAGACACTCATGGAAACATTTATAAGAACTCTTGAAAAACATTAAAGAAAAATTAATAGAAAGAAATGCCATGTTCATGGATCAGAATACTCAATTTTGTAAAGATTTCAATTCTTTTCAAAGTGATCTTTGAATTAAATGCAGTTCAATCAAAATCCTAGAAATGTTTTTTAATGGAACTTGGCACATTGATTCTAAATGTATATGAAAGAACAAAGGGCAAGAATAGCTAAGAAACTTGCAAGAAAAAAGTGAAGATATTTACACAGCCAGATCTTAAGACTTATTATAAAACTGCAGCGATTAATTATCATAGTGTGGCAATGACTCAGAAAAAACATGAACAAAACAGAATAGAGGTACCACCTGAAGCCTTTCATATATGGAAATGTGATGGGTAGCAGGGCAGCATTGAAGATCAGAAGAGAAAAGATAGATGTTTGATACGTGGCATTTAGACAATTGTTCACATGGAAAAAATAAAATTAGGTTCCACATCACACCACACTCACCACTACAAAGAATTAAGAATTTGAAAGTAAAAGTCAAAACCTAAAATACTTAAACATATAGTAGAATATCATTATGGAATCATGTAGGGAAGAACTGAAATACCATTAAAAAAAGAGGTAATGAAATAAATGATTAATGTTTAACTTCCTTAAAGTTAAGAACTTCCTTTTACACAAAGATAGCATGGAAAAAAACACTAGTACACCATAGATTTTTAAAAATTTTAGAGCCTCACAGTATAAAGTGTAGGCAATGTTGCAGGTCAGTAGGAACTCTTACACAACACTGGAGAAAGTTAAAAAGTGGTACGCCATGCCACTTCAAAACACAATGCAGCCATACACATTAAAATTCAACCCCATAATTCTGTTCTTGGGAACACACATTAAAGAATCCCTGTGTACCTTACTAGACACCAACAGCAACGTTCATAACAGCATTATTTATAATAACAACAAACTGGAAAAACTTCAAATGCTCATTAAGGAGGGACAAGATGAATATATTGTAGTATATTCTCTCAACAGAATATTTATCCGGGTAAATATAGATTATATCTAAATGCAACAACACAGATGATTCATAGAAATACCATGCTACAGAAGTAGCAATTTGCCGAGAATAGGACACAATATTTAAAAACTATTTTAAACTAAAGTTAATCAAAATGTTGCTCAGGAATACAAACATATGTAATAAAAATTTAAAAATAACTTCAAAGAGAATAATAAATCCCAAAATTAGACTAGTGCTTACCAAAGAAAGGAGAGCTAGGAAGAGCACAAAAGTGAAAGGGTTGGTTGGTGCCTAATATTAAGTTAGGCGCTAATGTTCTGGTTAAGCTGGATTCCATTTAATTTGCCTGGTTCTAGTTAAGGAGGTAATATAAGAATACAGATTTATTGTTATAATTTACACGTCTGCTTCACTATCAAGTGCGCTACATGATTAAAAAACATTTTACCATGTATTATAGAAACAAAAATGCTACTTCTTAGTAGGATACTGCTTAGTAATTCAGTCCATCAGGCTCTCTGTCTGTGGGGATTCCCCAGGCAATAATACCAAAGTGTGTAGCCCTTGCCTTCTCCAGGGTATCTTCCCAACCTAAGGATCAAACCTAGGTCCTCCCACATTGCAGGTGAATTCTTTACCATCTGAGTCCTCAGTGGAGCCCAAAGAGTAGTAAGTAATATACAAATATATAAGGAAAATATTTGAAATGCAGCAGATAAATTGTCAGGTAATTTACAAAGGACAAGGCAACTGGAAAATAAACATGGAAAAATACTTGATCTTAACTAACAATCAAATAATTGCCGGTTAAAGTAACTTAGCACCTTTAAAAAGATACAATATCAACTCTTGTGTAGTTAAATTTGTATCACTTTAAAATCCTGGAAGTAGCACATGCTGGTATACTTTTGGAAAGTGAACTGTCAAACATTTTCAGTTCAGTTCAGTTCAGTCTCTCAGTTGTGTCCGACTCTTTGAGACCCCATGAATCGCAGCACGCCAGGTCTCCCTGTCCATCACCATCTCCCGGAGTTCAATCAAACGCACGTCCATCGAGTCGGTGATGCCATCCAGCCATCTCATCCTCTGTCGTCCCCTTCTCCTCCTGCCCCTAATCCCTCCCAGCATCAGAGTCTTTTCCAATGAGTCAACTCTTCGCATGAGGTGGCCAAAGTATTGGAGTTTCAGCTTTAGCATCAGTCCTTCCAAAGAACACCCAGGGCTGATCTTCTTTAGAATGGACTGGTTGGATCTCCTTGTAGTCCAAGGGACTCTCAGGAGTCTTCTCCAACAACACAGTTCAAAAGCATCAATTCTTCAGCACTCAGCTTTCTTTATAGTCTGGCTCTCATGTCCATACATGACTACTGGAAAAACCATAGCTTGGACGTTTACTGGCAAAGTAATGTCTCTTGCTTTTTAATATGCTGCTTAGGTTGGTCATAGCTTTTCTTCAAAGGAGCAACCGTCTTTTAATTTCATGGCTGCAGTCACCATCTGCAGTGATTTTAGAGCCCCCTACCCCACCCCACCCCCCGCAAAATAAAGTCTGTCATTGTTTCCACAGCTATTTGTCATGAAGTGATGGGACCAGATGCCATGATCTTCGTTCTTTGAATGCTGAATTTTAAACCAGCTTGTTCACTCTCCTCTTTCACTTTCATCAAGAGGCTCTGTAGTTCTTTACTTTCTGCCACAAGTGGGTATCATCTGGGTATTTAAGGTTATTGATATTTCTCCCAGTGATCTAGTTTCCAGCTTGTGCTTCATCCAGCCTGGCATTTTGTATGATGTACTCTGCATATAAGTTAAATAAGCAGGGTGACAATATATAGCCTTGACGTATTCCTTTCCCAATTTGGAAAGAGTCTGTTGTTTCATGTCCAGTACTAACTGTTGCTTCCTGACCTGCATACAGATTTCTCAAGAGGCAGGTCAGGTGGTCTGGTATTCCTATCTCTTTCAGAATTTTCCACAGTTTGTTGTGATCCACACAGTCAAAGGCTTTGGCATAGTCAATAAAGCAGAAACAGATGTTTTTCTGGAACTCTCTTGCTTTTTCGATGATCCACCAGATGTTGGCAATTTGATCTCTGGTTCCTCTGCCTTTTCTAAATCCAGCTTGAACATCAGGAAGTTCACAGTTCACGTACTATTGAAGCCTGACTTGGAGAATTTTGAGGATTACTTTACTAGCATGTGAGATGAGTCTATTTGTGCATTAGTTTGAGCATTCTTTGGCATTGCCTTTCTTTGGAATTGGAATGAAAACTGACCTTTTCCAGTCCTGCGGCCACTGCTGATTTTTCCAAATTTGCTGGCATATTGAGTGCAGCACTTTCACAGCATAATCTTTTAGGATTTGAAATAGCTCAACTGGAATTCCATCACCTTCACCAGCTTTGTTCGTAGTGATGCTTTCTAAGGCCCAATTGACTTTGCATTCCAGGATGTCTGGCTCTAGATGAGTGATCACACCATCGTGATTATCTGGGTCGTGAAGCTTTTTTTTTTGTACAGTTTTTCTGGGTATTCTTGCCACCTCTTCTTAATAGATTCCGCTTTTGTTAGGTCCATACCATTTCTGTCCTTTATTGTGCCCATCTTTGCATGAAATCCTGAAAGACGATGCTGTGAAAGGGCTGCGCTCAATATGCCAGCAAATTTGGAAAACTCAGCAGTGGCCACAGGACTGGAAAAGGTCAGTTTTCATTCCAATTCCAAAGAAAGGCAATGCCAAACAATGCTCAAACTA
>SJYT01070698.1:15389-25739 GCA_006410635.1 Cephalophus harveyi | reverse complement strand
TCCCTGTCCCTGTCCATCACCAATTCCCAGAGCTTGCTAAAACTCATGTGCATCTAGTCGGTGATGCCATCCCACCATCTCATCTTCTGTCGTCCCCTTCTCTTCGGGACTTCAATCTTTGCCAGCATCAGGGTCTTTTCCAAGGAATTAGTTCTTCGCATCAGGTGCCCAAAGTGTTGTACCTCCAGCTTCAGCGTTAGTCATTTCAATATATATTCAGCACTGATTTTCTTAGGATTGATTGGTTTGATATCCTTGCAGTCCAAGGGACCCTCAAGAGTTTTCTCCAACACCACAGTTCAAAAACATCAGTTCTTAGGCACTCAGATTTCTTTATACTCCAATTATCACACCCATACATGACTATTGAAAAAAGCATTGCTTTGACAAGTCAGTCGTTTGTTGGCAAAGTAATGTCTCTGCTCTTTAATATGCTGTCTAGGTAGGTCATAGCTTTTCTTTCAAGGAGCGACCGTCTTTTAATTTCATGGCTGCAGTCACCATCTGCAGTGATTTGCTCCCCCTCCAGAAACAAAAGTCTGGCACTGTTTCCACTGTTTCCTAATCTATTTTCCATGAAGTAATGGGAGTGAATGCTATGATCTTAGTTTTCTGAATGTTGAGTTTTAAGCCAACTTTTTCACTCTCTTCTTTCACTTTCATCAAAAGGCTTTTTATACAGTTCCTCACTTTCTGCCATAAGAGTGGTGTCATCTGCATATTTGAGGTTATTGATAGTCCCCTTGACAATCTCAATTCCAGCTTGTGCTTCATCCAGCCCACCATTTCACATGCCATTTGCTTAGATGTTAAATAAGCAGGGTGTTGAGATACAGCCTTGATGTACTCCTTTCCCGATTTGCAAACAGTCTCTTGTTCCATGTCCAGTTCTAACTGTTGCTTCTTGACCTGCATAAAGATTTCTCAGGAGGCAAGACAGATGGTCTGGTACTCCCATCTTTTTCAGAATTTTCCACAGTTTATTGTGATCCACACAGTCAAAGACTTTGACATAGTCAATAAAGCAGAAATACATGTTTTTCTGGAACTCTCTTGCTTTTTCAATGATCTGGCGGGTGTTGACAATTTGATCGCTGGTTCCTCTCCCTTTTCTAAAAGCAGCTTGAACATCTGAAGTTCATGGTTCACATATTGCTGAAGCCTGGCTTGGAGAATTTTGAGCATTAATTTACTAGCGTGTGAGATGAGTGCAATTGTGTGGTAGTCTGAGCATTCTTTGGCATTGCGTTTCTTTGGGATTGGAATGAAAACTGACCTTTCCTAGTCCTGTGGCCACTGCTGAGTTTTCCAAATTTGCTGGCACATTGAGGGCACCACTTTTACATCATCTTTCAGGATTGGAAATAACTCAACTGGAATTCCATCACCCCTACTAGCTTTGTTCATAGTGATGCTTCCTAAGGCCCACTTGACTTCACATTCCAGGATGTCTGCCTCTAGATGAGTGATCACATCATTGTGATTATCTGGGTCATGGAAATCTTTTTAGTACAGTTCTTTTGTGTATTCTTGCCACCTTTTCTTAATATTTTCTGCTTTTGTTATGTCCCTACCATTTCTGTCCTTTATTGAGCCCATCTTTGCATGAAATGTTCCTTTGGTATCTCTCATTTTCTTGAAGAGATCTCTAGTCTTTCCCTTTCTATTTTCCTCTGTCACTTTGCATTGATCGCGGAGGAAGGCTTTCTTATCTCTCCTTGCTATTCTTTGGAACTTTGCATTCAAATGGGTATATCTTTCCTTTTCTCCTTTGCTTTTCACTTCCCTTCTTTGCTCAGCTATTTGTAAGGCCTCCTCAGACAGCCATTTTGCTTTTTTGGCATTTCTTTTTCTTGGGGAATAGATATGCAAAATTAAATAGAGGTAGATGAAGATGACTTATATACATTCAGGATTAACTACAAAGGGTGAAGAACAGTAGGAAAGACAAATATGTAGAAAAAATATAGGTTGAAAAAAATTTTAATTAAAATTATAAAAAATAAAAAAGGAAGAAGAAAGAAAAAAGGAAAAAAAAATAAAAAAGGATAACTCCACAGAACTGCAAAAGCCCAACATAGAAATAGAGGTTTATAGCAGCAATAAAAAATGTGACTGAGAAAACAAATAAAAGCCTCAAAAGCTTCATTCGGTTTCATAGTGCCAATAAAATTGGTAGACATAACAAAGAAGGGGGGGAAGGGAAAAAAATCCAAAAGTATCTACAGGGTGTTAAAGTCTCCTATTATGACTGTGTTACTGTCAATTTTTCCTTTTATGTCTGTTAGTGTTTGCCTTATGTATTTTGGTTCTCCTATGTGAGGTGCATAGATATTTACAGCTGTGATGTTTTCCTCTTGGATTTATCCCTTGATCATTATATAGTTTCCTTCCCTATCTCTTGCAATCTTCTTTAGCTTAAGGTCTATTTTGTTTGATATGAGGATTGCTACTCTATCTTTCTTTTGCCTCCCATTTGCATGGAATATATTTTTCCATCCTCTCACTTTCAGTCTATATGTGTCTTTAGGTCTGAAGTGGGTTTCTTGTAGATAGCATATATAAGGGTCTTTTTCTTTTAAATTATTTAATCGGAGGCTAATTACTTTGCAATATTGTGGTGGTTTTTGCATACATTGACTTGAATCAGCAATGGGTGTACATGTGTTCCTAATCCTGAACCCCCATCCCACCTCCCTCCCATTCCATCCCTCAGGGGGTTTTCCCAGTGCACCGGGTTTGAGTGCCATATTTCATGCATCAGAGTTGGACGGGTGATCTATTTCACCTATCAAAATATACATGTTTCAATGCTAGTCTCTCAAGTCATCCCACACTGGCCTTCTCCCACAGAGTCCAAAAGTCTGTTTTGATGTGTCTCTTTTGCTGTCTTGCATATATGGTCATCATTACCATCTTTCCCATATATATGCATTAATATATATGTATGGATGTGAGAGTTGGATTGTGAAGAAAGCTGAGCACTGAAGAATTGATGCTTTTGAACTGTGGTGCTGGAGAAGACTCTTGAGAGTCCCTTGGACTGCAAGGAGATCCTACCAGTCCATTCTGAAGATCAGTCCTGGGATTTCTTTGGAAGGAATGATGCTAAAGCTGAAACTCCAATACTTTGGCCACCTCATGCAAAGAGTTGACTCATTGGAAAAGACTCTGATGCTGGGAGGGATTGGGGGCAGGAGGAGAAGAGGACGACTGAGGATGAGATGGCTGGATGGCATCACTGACTCAATGGATGTGAGTATGAGTGAATCCAGGAGTTGATGATGGACAGGAAGGCCTGGCTTGCCGAGTTTCATGGGGTCGCAAAGAGTCGGACATGACTGAGCAACTGAACTGACTGCCTAACTGATACTCTATTGGTGTTTTTCTTTCTTACTTACTTCACTCTATAAAATAGGCTCCAGTTTAATCCACCTCATTAGAATAAATTCAAATGCAGTCTTTTTAATTGCTGAGTCATATTCTATTTTGTATATGTACCTCAGCTTTCTTATCCATTTGTCTGCCAAAGGACATCTAGGTTGCTTCCATGTCCTGGCTGTTATAAACAGTGCTGTGATGAGCAATGAGGTACACATGTCTGTTTCAATTCTAGTTTCCTCAGTATTTATGTCATATGGCAATTCTATTTCCAGTTTTTTTTAGGAATCTCCACAGTGTTCTCTGGAGTGGCTGTATTAGTTTGCATTCAGTCAAAGAACTAGTCAGTTCTTTGCATCAGGTGGCCAAAGCATTGGCTTTCAGCTTCAGCATCATTCCTTCTGATGTATATTCAGGACTGATTTCCCTTAGGATTGACTGGTTTGATTTCCTTGCAGATCAAGGGACTCTGCAGAGTGTATATGTGTATGAATCAATATTTGCTGTGCTTATGCTGCCCTCTCATGAAAAAATAGAATGCTAATTAATGTAATTTATAAAATCCAGATGTATTCTCTCATATGTATATGTGTGTATGAATAAATATTTATGGTGTTTTTAATGCCCTTTCATGAAGAATGCTTTGAATGTAACTTATAAAATCCAGATGTGTTCTCTCATATGTATATGTCAGTTCATATGTATACGTTAGTTGCTCAGTCGTGTCTGTGTCTTTGTGACCCCATGGACTGCAGCATACCAGGCTTCCCTGTCCATCACCAACTTCCGGAGCATACTCAAACTCATGTCCATTGAGTCCATGATGTCATCCAACTACTTCATCATCTGTCATCCCCTTCTCCTCAGGTGTTCAATCTTTCCCAGCATCAGGGCCCTTTCCAATGAGTCAGCTCTTCTCAGCAAGTGGCAAAAACGTGTGGGTATGACTAAGTATTTACTGTACTAACCTGCCCTCTCATTAAGAAATAGAAGGATGCATATCAATTTAATTCATACAATCTGAATGTGTTCTCTCATATGTATATGTGGGTATAAATAAATAATTACTGTGCATATAATGACCTCTTGAGGAGAAACAGAAATATGCTAATGAATGTAATTTATAAAATCCACAAGTATTCACTCATATGTATATGTGTGTATGCTGCTGCTGCTGCTGCTAAGTCACTTCAGTCATGTCTGACTCTGTGCGACCCCATAGATGCCAGCCCCCCAGGTTCCCCTGTCCCTGGGATTCTCCAGGCAAGAATACTGGAGTGGGTTGCCATTTCCTTCTCCAGTGCATGAAAGTGAAAAGTGAAAGTGAAGTCGCTCAGCCGTGTCTGACTCTCAGCGACAGCATGGACTGCAGCTTACCAGGCTCCTCTGTCCATGGGATTTTCCAGGCAAGAGTAATGGAATAATAAATATTTATTGTGCTTATGCTGCCATCTCGCTGAAAAAAAGAAGAATGCTTGTTAATGTATTTATAAAATCCAGATGCATTCTTTACAGGTTGAAAATGATACTGTATAACTTTGTTAAAAAATTAATAGATGCTCATAACAGAAAATATAAATTTGGTAGAAAAATAGAAAGAACAAAATCATCCATGATCTCATTTAACATTGGCTCAGAATTCTGAGTTCCTGGGACAGGGAGCTTAAAAGATGAGGGTGTGCTAGTTCTTTTAGTATAAAATCATCTTTTCTGCTATCAGAATGTTAACATAGAATTTGGTTTTGATACGTGATTCTTGCTCTGGTTACTTATCTTTAAGTCTCTGCTTTTACAAAGACCTAGTAATTTCACTCCCTGTTTAGAGACTGTTTGCTTCAAGGTTGTTTTTTTTTCCCCTATTTTTGCTCTAATTAAAAAAGTGTTGCATGTAATAGCTATGGTAAATAGTGATACAGTGAACATTGGGGTGCATGCATCTTTTTGAATTAAGGTTTTCTCCAGGAAAATGCCCTGAGTAGGCCATATGGTGATGGTAGATTTTGTTTTCTAAGGAGCTGCCATAGAGTTCACCATAGCAGTGGCACCAATTTACACGCCCTCTGACCATGCAAGAGGGTTCCCTTTTCTCCACACCCTCTCCAAATTATTGTTTGTAGAATTTTTGAAGATGACTATTTGGACTGGTGTGAAGTAATACCTCATTGTAGTTTTGATTTGCATTTTTCTGGTAACTAGTGATGTTGAGCATCTTTTCAAGTGTTTGTTGGAAAAATATCTATTTAGATCTACCCATTTATTGTGTTTTTTTAATCCTGGGCTACATGTGCTGTTTGTTTATTTTGGAGAATAATGCCGTGATAACTAGAGAGAACTATCTGTATAGCACAGGTAACTGTCCTCAGTGCCATGTGGCGACCTAAATGGGAAGGAAACTGAAAAAGGACGATGTTTATACACACACACACACACACACACACACACACACACACACAAATACAAACCTACATGCAACTGATTAACTTTGCTGTACAGCAGTAAGTAACACAACACTGTAAAGCAACTACATGTGCACATACTGACGGCTCCATTTATAGAAAGTTCTAGATGAGGTAAAGCTAATGTTTACTAATAGAACTGAGAACAGGGGTTGCATGGGGAAGGGCAGTGTTGGGAAGTGGCCCAAGAGATTTTTGAGGATGGTGGGAAAATCATATTGCAGTGAACATCATATATATAATCTTCGTGAAATTGCATAAATACTTCTGCCATGTAAATTCCAAACAAGGCCTTGCTAATTGGCTCCATGCATTGATAAATTTACTAGATACTGTCAAATTGTCCTTCAGAAAGCTGCATCACTTTACGCTTTCACAACAACACATGAGTACTCATTTTCCAACCTCTCATCCTCAATTTGGAGGAAACTTTTGATATCATTCAATGCTTTCATTGAACTTTTGGCAATTTGCATGGTGAGAAATTGTATTCCATTATTGTTTTGGTTTGCATTTCTTTTAGCATCAGTTAATTTTAACATTTCCTCCTTTTTTTTCTTTTTGGTAATTTTTTGTATTTTTCTTCTGAGTAATTTGTGTTTCTTTGTTCCGTTTGTTTACATCATGTTTGTCTTCTATTGGGTTTTCCATCTTTTCTTAACTTTTGAGCTCTGCATAAATTAGGTAAATGCATCCTTTGTCAGCTATCTTCCCAATATTTCTCAGTTGTCATTTTGTAATTCCTTGTTTATTATTTATTTACCCAGACAGGAATTTTTCTACAAAGTGTAAATTTCCCCTTTTTAACCTCCTTGGAAAAAGATCACTTAAATTAAAAAATTTAAATAACATGGAAAATTCCAGGGAACTAGAGAGTGTAGGTTGAAAGATTGCAGGGATGGGATATAACACTGAGTTCACCTGTGTGCCTTTCCACATGTACTTCTCAATAAACAATTTATTTTACACTGAAATGTGTGTGTGTGTGTGTGTGTGTGTGTATATATATATATATAGAGAGAGAGAGAAATGTAAGTGAAGGTGGGTAGTGCCATGATGGGCCAAGATGAAGCTAGGACGGAGGGACTGGACATGGCTTTCCAAACAAATGAGTCAGCCATAGGATTGGTCAGCCCTGTGAAATCAACAGGGACAGGTCTTTGGAGCTGTGATTAGAGGACTCAGGGAGCCCCAGTACGTGCTCAAAGCCAATATCACAAGGAGGGAAGCACAAGCAGGGCGATGATACTGCCCAGTAAGTCTGGATTCCTTGGGCCAGAGGGAAGGTGATGCTACTTTTATTATGGAAAACGTAGCCTGTGGATATTGGGAACAGAACTTGATCGGTGCACACAGTGTGAAAAAGTTAATAAAATCTACGTTTAATTTCACTACAGTTCATATTATGTGGCTTCCTTCGTGGCTCAGTAATAAAGAACCTGCCTACCAATGCAGGAGTCAGGGACCCAAACCTGGGTCAGGAAGATCACGTGGAGAAAGCAATGGCGCCCCACTCCAGTACTCTTGCCTGGAAAATCCCAGGGACGGAGGAGCCTGGTAAGCTGCAGTCCAGGCTCTTACCAGGGGTCGCTGAGAGTTGGACATGGCTTAGCGACTTCAATTTCACTTTTCACTTTCATACATTGGAGAAGGAAATGGCAACCAACTCCAGTATTCTTGCCTGGAGCATCTCATGGAGAGAGGAGCCTGGTGGACTACAGTCTATAGGGTTGTGAAAGAATCAGAAACGACTGAGGGACTGAGTACACAATATTTTAACCTATCTCCTCCGTGTATTTTTTTATCTCATATATTTTTCAGGACTGGGATATAGTGGGTCATACAGCAAATGTATGTTTCACTTCTTAGAAAGTCCTAAACTTTTTCCCCAAAGGTCTGTATTATTTTACATCCTCATCAGCCATATATGAAGGTTCCATTTTCTATCACCTCCAACACTTTGGTACATTTAGTCTTTTTGATTATGGCCTAGAGTTGCCATTAAAAGAAAATGTGAACAACCAGAGGAAGATACTCACAATATATCAAATACTAAGGGCATATTAGGAAACAGTATGTGTAATGTAATCAGAGAGGTGACTAAAACTGGAAGTCTAGATGCCCAGCGAGTAAGCGACATTCTGCACTGGGTTAGAGGGGCTAAGGAGTTTTGAAAGCTATCTGTATTGTGAAGAATCAGATACACATTAATAGGAAAAAGCACGTAATAATCCAAAAGGAGAGCTCAAGGAATTATCAAGAGGCCCATACCCACACTCAATGAAGAAATACATACATCATTTCCACTTCCCTATTTTTATATTTGCTCATCTCAGAATGCATCCTCCCCAAAAATTCTGCTTGATTTTCAAGAGAGAAATCATGCAGTAGGCATTCCTGTGTGATAGGCTTCCTTCACTCACACAGTTTATGACCTTTGTTTCTTTAAATGATGTCTGGTTGTTCAACAGAGATGTGCCTGATTTGTTGAAAGAAAAAAAGACTTCATTGATATGTGAAAAAATGGAGGATTAATTCTGGCAGAAAAAATACACTCATACCCAGTGGGAAGTAAAGCGATTCATTCACCATAAGTCTCACAGCTTAGGTGTAAGAGTACTTAAAAGCAGGGAAAAAACATTCTACCCCAAGAAAATGTTTAGAGCACTAGTCACCAAACTTTGTGGCACCAGGTATGGTTGCATGGGGGCGATGATTCAAATGCATTACATTTACTGTGCAGTATCATTTCTATTATTATGACATCAGCTCCACCTCCGATCATCAGGCATTAGATCTCTTGAAGAATTTTCCACAGTTGGCACTGACCCTGGGTGTGTTGCAGTCCAGGGGATGGAAAAGAGTTGGACATGAATGAGCGGTTGAACTGAACACGTCAAAGGCATTGGCCTAATCAATAAAACAGAGGTAAACGTTTTTCTGGAATATCTCTGCTTTTTCTTTTCTTTTTTTTTCCAATATCAATTTATTTATTTTAATTGGAGGTTAATTACTTTACAATATTGTATTGGTTTTGCCATACATCAACATGAACCTGCCACAAGTATACATGGGTTCCCCATCCTGAACCCCCCTCCCTCCTCCCTCCCCATATCATCCCTTGCTTTTTCTATGATCCAATGGATGTTGGCAATTTGATCTCTGGTTCTTCTAGCTTTCATAAATCCAGCTTGAACATCTGGAAATTCCAGGTTCACATACTGTGGAAGCCTTGCTTGGAGAATTTTGAACATTACTCTACTGGCGTGTGAGATGAGTGTAGTTGTGTAGAAATTTGAATATTCTTTGGCATTGTCCTTCTTTGGGACTGGAACAAAAACTGACCACAGGACAGGAAAAGGTCAGTTTTCAATAGAGCATTACTCAGTCATAAAAAGGAACACATGTGAGTCAGTTCTAATGAGGTGGATGAATCTAGAGCCTATTACAAAGTAAACTTAGTCAGAAAGGAAAAGATATGTATTGTATACTAATGCATTTATCTAGAAAGATGGTACCAAAGCATTTATTTGCAGGGCTGCAAGTGAGAAACAGACACAGAGAACAGAATAATGGACATGGGGAGAGGGGTGGAAGAGGGTGAGATGTATGGAGATAGTAACATGGAAAGTTATATTACCGTATGTAAAACAGAAAAGCAAAAGGAATTGGCTGTATGTCTCAGAAAACTCAAACAGGAGCTCTGTACCAACCTAAGGGGTGGGATGGGCAGGTAGATGTGAGGGAGGTTCAAGAGGGAGGACATATATGTATACCTATGGCTGATTCATGCTGAAGTTTGAGAGAAAAGAACAAAATTCTGTACAGCCACTCCATTAAAAAAATTGTTCATGTTTTATTTAAAAGCCATTAAATTAACAAATTTAAAATTATTAAATTAAAAAAGATTAAAAAGAAATAAATTTAAAAATAAAAAATTTTGAAATGACTCAATGTCCATCAACTAGTGATAGAAAAAATAAAACATGCAATACAATATTATTTGTTCAGCAAATGAATGGAGTTCTAATATAAGCTATAACATACTAGAGCTCTGAAATGATTATGTTAAGTAAAAGAAACCAGGCACAATAGGCTGTATATTGCATTATTCCATTCATGTAAATGAATATGTCCCAGGTTAGGTAATTCTCTAAAGACAGAAAATAGAGTAGTGGATACCAGGGCCCAGATGAGGGGGGGAAATGGAAGATGTCTGCCAAGTGGAGAGTGCTTCCCACAGGAATGATGAAAATATTCTAGAATGAGGCTGTGGTTGTGGTTATGCATGATAAAGTCATGGTACATGAACAACATGTCCATAAATTTAAAGTTTCTTGAAAAAACTACTAAACTTAACTTCTATGTGCAGGAAAATCATCCTTCAAGTATAAAGGAGAAGTAGATATTCTCATATGAACAAAACATTGGGGAATTCATTCTCAGCAGATATCTGTCCTGTAAGAAATGTTAAAAGTAGTTATTTACACAAAATAAGTGAAGTGAAGCCGCT
>SJYT01070698.1:0-15364 GCA_006410635.1 Cephalophus harveyi | reverse complement strand
TACTAAACTTAACTTCTATGTCCAGGAAAATCATCCTTCAAGTATAAAGGAGAAGTAGATATTCTCATATGAACAAAACATTGGGGAATTCATTCTCAGCAGATATCTGGTCTGTAAGAAATGTTAAAAGTAGTTATTTACACAAAATAAGTGAAGTGAAGTCGCTCAGTCATGTCCAACACTTTGTGATCCCGTGGACTGTAGCCTACCAGGCTTCTCCGTCCATGGGATTCTTCAGGAAAGAATACTGGAGTGGGTTAACATTTTCTTCTCTTACACAAAAAAAGATGACATTAAAGAGAAATTATGAGTTAAGAAAGAGTGTCATAAAAAATAAATAAATGAAGGCCAAGTAAAATGAAGGTTTTTTCTTATTTTAATTTGTAAAAGATAAATGCTTGTTTGGGCTTCTCCATCTTTACTTTTCACTGGTTATGAATCTTCATAATTAAAGTGGGTTTCTTGTATATAAGATGTATTTTGGCTCAGCAGTAAAGTATCCACCTGTAATGCAGGAGCCACAACAGATGCGAGTTCCATCTCTGGGTCAGGAAGATCCCCTGGAGGAGAACTTGGCAACTCACTCCAATATTCTTGCCTGGATAATCCCCACAGACAGAGGAGCCTGGTGGGCTTACAGTCCATGGGGATGGCAACTAGTTGGACACGACTGAGCAACTAAACAATGACAGACACACATTCCAAACAGAAACTCTGAAGATGCTGCAAATAGATGAGACAATCCTGAGCCTAAACAAAGCAAAACAAAATGCCTAGACACTAGAGCTGAATCATAAAAAACCTAGACTGTAGAGCTGAATTATAAAAGGCTTTAGGCAATAAAAGTCTTTCAACAGTAGAGTTAACAATGTGTTCAACACAGGAGAGAGGAGTAATTTTTAATACTCACTCAACAGAACAAATTTCTAGTTACATTCATAAATTAAATGAAGCAATGTCCAGAAAATAAACATAGTATAAAATCTATTGATCATTTATATCTAATTATGACTGTAAAAGTGTAAGGAAATTTTTAAGAAAAAACATCTGCAAAAGATACATTTTAAGCTGCCTTAATTAACTCAATTTTCTTTGGTCCATACTTTAAAAATAGCTGACAATTAAGAATACATTTCACTTTGAAACATTTTTCAAATTCAGCAAGATATTTTACGTTGCAAGACAAGATTTTGTACTTTTCAAGCTAAACAAGACTGTACTTTGCATGAATACTTTGACATATTTAGACATTTAACCACATTGTGTGTCTTTACCTTAACAATCTGTGGTATCACTGTGTATTTAGAATCAACTGTTTGAATGTGGGGTGTGTATTAGTACATTCCCTCAGGGACTGCAGGCTGTGAAGGAAGAGGTACCAAGGCCTTCCAAACCATGAAGTATTCTCTGTTTAATGGAACAGTGGTAACCATGGCAGCCTGTGTTGGTGCCAACTGTTTAACAGGGGCTTATATTAATTAACTTCCTCATAGAAGATAATGAATTTTTAAAGATGAGTACTAAAACTGTGGCCCTATGAAACTGTAGGTATATATGTATACACATAAATACACATATGTGTGTATGTATATGTGTGTATATATATGTGTGTGTATATATATATATATATATATATTTTAAATTCTGCACCTTGTAAATTATATATAAAATATTAAAACATGACATTAATGACAGGAAACTTTTAAAATTTAAAGCAACAAAATTTGGTTTTGGAGAGGAAAAGTGCTTAATTACTGACATTATTTTAGAATACTGGAGTATGGAAATGGTAATGAAAAAAGAACCAGCATTTGTTTGGTTTTATTCTTGTAATAAAACTCTTCGTGGGCAATGCCCCCCAGTATTGCCTGCACGGGATATGGGCTACTCCCTCCACCCCACCTGTCGAGCCCACTGCTCCATTCTAAATTCCTTTGCCCCAAAGAAAAAATGCAGATGGCTAACAAACACATGAGAACATGCTCAACATTAGTCATTATCAGAGAAATGCAAATCAAAATCACAATGAGGTACCATCTCACACCGCTCAGGATGGCTGCTATCCAAAAGTCTACAAACAATAAATGCTGGAGAGAGTGTGGAGAAAAGGGAACCCTCTTACACTGTTGGTGGGAATGCAAACTAGTACAGCCACTATGGAGAACAGTGTGGAGATTCCTTTAAAATCTGTAACCAGAACTGCCTTATGACCCAGCAATCCCACTGCTGGGCATACACACTGAGGAAACCAGATCTGAAAGAGACACATGTATCCCAATGTTCATCACAGCACTGTTTACAATAGCCAGGACATGGAAGCAACCCAGATGTCCATCAGCAGACGAATGGATAAGAAAGCAGTGGTACATATTCACAATGGAATATTACCCAGCCATTAAAAAGAATGCATTTGAATCAATTCTAATGAGGTGGTTGGAACTGGAGCCTATTATACAGAGTGAAGTAAGGCAGAAATAAAAACACCAATACAGTATGCTAACGCATATATAATAGAATTTAGAAAGGGGGTAATGATAACCCCTTATGTGAGACATCAAAAGAGACACAGATGTACAGATCAGTCTTTGGGACTCTGTGGGAGAAGGCGAGGGTGGGATGATCTGAGAGAATAGCATTGAAACATGTATATTATCATATGTGAAACAGATCGCCAGTCCAGGTTCAATGCATGAGACCAGGTGCTCGGGGCTGGTGCTCTTGGATGCTCCAGAGGGATGGGATGGGGAGGGAGGTGGGAGGGGGCTTCAGGATGGTGAACATATGTACACCCGTGGCGGATTCATGTCAAGTATGGCAAAAAACACTACAATATTGTCAAGTAATAAGCCTCAAATTTAAATAAAGTGAACAATATAAATTCCTTTGTTGCTGCTGCTGCTGCTGCTAAGTTGCTTCAGTCGTGATCGACTCTGTGGGACCACATAGACGGCAGCCCACCAGGCTCCCCTGTCTCTGGGATTCTCCAGGCAAAAACAATGGAGTGGGTTGCCATCTCCTTCTCCAATGCATGAAAGTGAAAAGTGGAGGTGAAGTCGCTCAGTCGTGTCCAACTCTTAGTGACCCCATTGACTGCAGCCTTTCAGGCTCCTCCGTCCATGGGATTTTCCAGGCAAGAGTACTGGAGTGGGGTGCCACTGCCTCCTCCAAAATTCCTTTGCTAAAAAGGGCCTAACCAATGTTTGCTTTGTGACCTCCAAAACCACCATTATTTTCCTTCCTTTCTTCCTTCCTTCCTCCACCCTCTTTCTTTCCTTTTTTCTTATTATACAATTGCTAACGTTTGCTTTCCATTTATAGTTATTACAGAGTACTGGCTCTATTGCCCATGTTATACAGTCCATCCTTGAGCTCATCTTACACCTAACACGGTGTGCCTTCCACTCCCCCACCTCTGTATTGTCCCTCCCTTTTCCCCTCCCTGCTGATAACCAGTAGATTGTTCTCTATATCTGTGAGCTTCCATTTTTGTTATATTCTCTACTTTGTGGTGGTTTTAGATTCTATCAGTGATATCATAAAGTATTTGTCTATCTCTGTCTGAGTTATTTTACTTAATAGTATACCTCCCATGTTGCTTCAAATGTCAGTATTCCATTCTTTTTATAGGGCACCTTCTTTCTATGCCTTTTTAGCAAATAGCACTGACACCCCACACATGACATGGCTCCCCAGCTAAGTTTCCATCTCTACACTCACAGAGAGAAACACCAAGTTCTCTTACTCTTCTCCCATGGAAAGTATATCTTTGAAGCTGAGTCTGAAACCAGTTCTTCTCCTCCCCCCTACTTTCTGAAAAACTGGACCTTCTGGTCCCATCTCCAGTGCCACAGGACCTATCTCCCTCCCTCTTCACATATTTATGCCTGCCCTGCTCTCTCTGCCCCCCACTCTCACAGTACTCGGAGACAAACATAATTTCACATCAAGTTGATTTTATTTTCATTATGAATTTACGCAGTTGGTATAATTGTCAACGTCTGTACTGTTGGCCAGTACTCAGCAGCAAGACCCCCGAAGATTTGTGAGGTCTCTGGCCATGCTCAAAAGTCACTGGCTGGCCATGGGTCCAGGGATCTCTACACTCTCTGGGGCCTCCTCTGCTCCATTCTGATTCAGCTCTTCATTCACCTTGGATCATTGGCTACAGAGCTTTGAGCCTCTGATTTTTTTAAGTTTCCTTGTGGTAGGCAGTTTCTGAGAAGTTTTCTTGGTCAGCTTTGCCTGAGGTGATTATTCACTCTCACAGTTACCCTGGCCACATGGAGAAAACAAGAGAGGGGTAGAGAATGCCATTGGTATGGGGAAGAGGGTGAAGGTGGATGGGAACGACAGCTTCAGTAGAAAGGGTGTGGGCAGAGAAGGGTTATGTGCCAGGCAAGGACAGGGGAGGGGGTCTTCAACGGTGGGGTCAATGGGAAAGAGGAGTTTGGGTGGGTTCAGCTCACCTTGACAATTTTTTTGTTTTTTTGGACCTCAAGTGAGAGGAGGTCTTCATCCTTTTGTCCCAGGTAACAGAAGGCAGGTGCTTCATAACTAGTCTGGAGCCTTGTGGCTTCCCAGTCACCTTAGTCATTTTGAGGCCCCCAAGTTGTCTGCTCCAGAGACCCTGAGCACCCCTATATATACCCCTCCCCAGGGAGACACACCGTCATGCTTTATGAGGTCAGCAAGTTTCTTCCCCAGCCAATGGTGGCCCTGGGTGAGCCTTGACATCACAAAGCCCCATCCTGACACCTCTAGCAGAGGATGGGGAGCAATTCAGATGTTTGGGGGGGAGAAAGGAGGCATTTATAATTCCCCTAAAGAGGCCTCCAAACTCACCTGCAATCCTCATCTAAGTCAACTCTGATGGGTCACATGGCAGGGAGAGTGTGTCTCCTCCAAACCTTGTCTATTATATTTATTTATGGCTGCGAAAGTTTAAGGAAATGAAAAAAAAAATGCAAAAGATACAGCTTAAGCAGCCCCAGTTAATGTAGGTTTATTTTCTTTGTTCCATAGTCTCAAAATAACTGACAAATAAGAATGAATTTCATTTAAAGCCTATTTTTCCAAAACTATGTTGAAGAGTAGCGGTGACAGTGGGCACCCTTGTCTTGTTCCTGACTTTAGGGGAAATGCTTTCAACTTTTCCCCATTGAGTATAATGTTTGCTGTGGGTTTGTCATAGATAGCTTTTATTATGTTGAGGTATTTTCCTTCTATTCCTGCTTTCTGGAGAGTTTTTATCATAAATGGATGTTGAATTCTGTCAAAGGCCTTCTCTGCATCTATTGAGATAACCATATGGCTTTTATTTTTCAGTTTGTTATTGTGGTGAATTACATTGATTGATTAGCAGATATTGAAGAATCCTTGCATCCCTGGGATAAAGCCCACTTGGTCATGGTGTATGATCATTTTAATATGTTGTTGGATTCTGATTGCTAGAATTTTGTTGAGGATTTTTGCATCTATGTTCATCAATGATATTGGCCTGTAGTTTTCTTTTTTGTGTGTGTGACATCTTTGTCAGGTTTTGGTATTAGGGTGATGGTGGCCTCATAGAATGAGTTTGGAAGTTTCCCTTCCTCTGCAATTTTCTGGAAGAGTCTCAGTAGGATAGGTGTTAGTTCTTCTCGAAATTTTGGTAGAATTCAGCTGTGAAGCCATGTGGACCTGGGCTTTTGTTTGCTGGAAGATTTCTGATTAGTTTCAATTTCCATGCTTGTGATGGGTCTATTAAGATTTTCTGTTTCTTATTGGTTCAGTTTTGGAAAGTTGTACTTTGCTAAGAATTTGTCCATTTCTTCCACATTGCCCATTTTATTGGAATATAATTGCTGATAGTAAACTCTTTTGATCCTTTGTATTTCTGTGTTATTTGTTGTGATCTCTCCATTTTCATTTCCAATTTTATTGATTTGATTTTTCTCCCTTTGTTTCTTGATGAGTCTGGCTAATGATTTGTCAATTTTATTTATCCTTTCAAAGAACCAGGTTTTGGCTTTTTTGATTTTTGCTATGGTCTCTTTTCTTTCTTTTGCATTTATTTCTGCCCTAATTATTAAGATTTATTTCCTTCTACTAACCCTGGGGTTCTCCATTTCTTCCTTTTCTAGTTGCTTTAGGTGTAGAGTTAGGATATTTTATTTGACTTTATTCTTGTTTCTTGAGGTATGTCTGTATTGCTGTGACCTTTCCTCTTAGCACTGCTTTTATAGTGTTCCACAGGTTTTGGGTTGTTGTGTTTTCATTTTCATTCATTTCTATGCATATTTTGATTTCTTTTTTGATTTCTTCTGTGATTTCTTGGTTATTCAGAAGCGTGCTTTTCAGCCTCTATATATTGGAATTTTTAATAGTTTTTCTCCTGTAATTGAGATCTAATCTTAATGTATTATGGTCAGAAAAGATGCTTGGAATGATTTCAATTTTTTGAATTTATCAAGGTTAGATTTATGGCCCAGGATGTGATCTATCCTGGAGAAAGTTCCGTGAGCACTTGAGAAAAAGGTGAAATTCATTGTTTTGGGGTGAAATGTCCTATAGATATCAATTAGGTCTAACTTGTCTATTGTATCTTTTAAAGTTTGCATTTCTTTGTTAATTTTCTGTTTAGTTGATCTGTCCATAGATGTGAGTGCAGTATTAAAGTCTCCCACTATTATTGTGTTATTGTTAATTTCCCTTTTCATACTTGTTAGCATTTGTCTTACATATTGCAGTGCTCCTATGTTGGGTGCATATATATTTATAATTGCTATATCTTCTTCTTGGATTGATCCTTTGATCATTATGTAGTGGCCTTCTTTGTCTCTTTTCACAGCCTTTGTTTTAAAGTCTATTTTTATCAGATATGAGTATTGCTACTCCTGCTTTCTTTTGGTCTCTATTTGCATGGAATATCTTTTTCCAGCCCTTCACTTTCAGTCTGTATGTGTCCCTTGTTTTGATTATGGCTGATTCATGCTGAAGTTTGAGAGAAAACAACAAAATTCTGTACAGCCATTACATTAAAAATTTATTCATGTTTCATTTAAAACCCATTAAATAAACAAATTTAAAATTATCAAATTAAAAAAGATTAAAAAGAAATAAATTAAAAAATAAAAAAAAATTTGAAAAGACTTAAATGTCCATCAACTGGTGATAGAAAAAATAAAACATACAATGCAATATTATTTGCCAGCAAATGAATGGAGTTCTAAAAAAGCTATAACATGCTAGAGCTCTGAAGTGATTATCTTAATTAAAAGAAACCAGGCACAAAAGGCTGTATATTGCATTATTCCATTCATGTAAATGAATAAGTCCCAGGTTAGGTGATTCTCTAAAGACAGAAAATGGAGTAGTGGATACCAGGGCCCAGATGAGGGGATAAATGGAAAATGTCTGACAACTGGAGAGTGTTTCCCACTGGACTGATGAAAATATTCTAGAATGAGGCTGTGGTTGTGGTTATGCATGGTAAAGTCATGGTACATGAACAACATGTCCATAAATTTAAAGATTCTTGAAAAACCTACTAAACTTACCTTCTATGTCCGGGAAAACCATCCTTCAAGTAAAAAGGAGAAGTAGATATTCTCATATGAACAAAACATTGGGGAATTCATTCTCAGCAGATATCTGTTCTATAAGAAATGTTAAAAGTAGTTATTTACACAAAATGAGTGAAGTGAAGTTGCTCAGATGTGTCCGATTCATTGCGACCCCATGGACTGTAGTCTAGCAGGCTTCTCCGTCTATGGGATTCTCCAGGCAAGAATACTGGGGTGGGTTACCATTTCCTTCTCTTACACAAAATAAGATGATATTAAAGAGAAATTATGAGTTAAGAAAGAGTGTCATAAAATTAATAAATGAAGGCCAAACAAAATGAAGCTTTTTTTCTTATTATTAATTGGTAAAAGATAAATGCTTGTTTGGGCTTCTCCATCTTTACTTTTCACTGGTTATGAATCTTCATAGTTGAAGTGGGTTTCTTGTACTTAAGATATATTTCGGCTCAGTGGTAAAGTATCCGCCTGCAATGTAGGAGCTGTAGTAGATTCGAGTTCCATCTCTGGGTTAGGAAGATCCCCTGGAGGAGATCTTGGCAATCCACTCCAGTATTCTTGCCTGGAGAATCCCCAAAGACAGTGGAGCCTGGTGGGATTGCATTCCATGGGGTGGCAATGAGTTGGACACAACTGAGCCACTAAACAACAACAGACACACATTCCAAACAGAAACTCTGAAGATGCTACAAATAGATGAGACAATCCTGAGCCTAAACAAAGAGAAACAAAAAGCCTAGACACTAGAGCTGAATTATAAAAATCCTAGACCGTAGAGCTGAATTATAAAAGGTTTTAGGCAATAAAAGTCTCTCAACAGTAGTGTAAACAGTGTGTTCAACACAGGAGAGAGGCGTAATTTTTAATACTCACTCAACAGTACAAATTTCTAGCTACATTCATAAATTAAAGGAAACAATGTCCAGAAAATAAACATATTATAAAATCTATTGATCATTTATATCTAATTATGATTCTAAAGGTATAAGGGAATTTTAAAAAAATCTGCAAAAGATACAGTTTAAGCTGCCTCAATTAAGGCAATTTTCTTTGGTCCATACTTTGAAAATAACTGGCAGTTAAGAATACATTTCACTTTAAAAGATTTTTCATATCCATTTGTCTGGTGAGAAAGCTGTGGTACATATACACAATGGAGTATTACTCAGCCATTAAAAAGAATACATTTGATTGTGTTCTAATGAGCTGGATGAAACTGGAGCTGATTATACAGAGTGATGTAAGCCAGAAAGAAAAGCACCAATGCAGTATGCTAACACATATATATGGAATTTAGAAAGATGGTAATGATAACCCTATATGCAAGACAGCAAAGAGGCACAGATGTATAGAACAAACTTTTGGACTCTGTGGGAGAGGGAGAGGGTGCGATGATTTGGGAGAATGGCACTGAAACATGTATACTATCATGAAAAAAACGAATCACCAGTCTAGGTTCGATACAGGATAGAGGATGCTTGGGGCTGGTGCATTGGGATGACCCAGAGAGATGATATGGGGAGAGAGGTGGGAGAGGGGTTCAGGATTGGGTACTCATGTACACCTGTGGTGGATTCATGTCAATGTATGGCAAAACCAATACAGTATTCTAAAGTAAAATAAAAATAAATAAATAAATAATAAAAATGAAACATTTTTCAAATTCAGCAAGATATTTTATGTTGCAAGACAAGATTTTGTATTTTCCAGCTGAAAAAGACTGTACCTTTCATGAATACTTTGTTTGACATATTTAGACATTTAACTACATTTTGTGTTTTTACCTTAACAATCTTTGTGGTATCACTGTGTACTTAGAATCAACTGTTTGAATGTGGGGTGTGTAATAGTCCATTCCCTTAGGGACTGCAGGCTGTGCAGGAAGAGGTACCAAGGCCTTCCAAACCATGAAGTATTCTCTGTTTAATGGAACAGTGGTAACCATGGCAGCCTGTGTTGTTGCCAGCTGTTTAACAGGGGCTTATCTTAATTAACTCCCTCATAGAAGTTAATGAACTTTTAAAGATAAGCATTAAAACTGTGGCCCTAGGAAACTGTAGGTATATATGTATAGACATATATACACATATGTGTGTGTGTGTGTGTGTATATATATATTTATTTATTTTTAAACTCTATACCTTGTAAATTAAATATAAAATATTAAAACCTGATATTAATGACAAGAAACTTTTAAAATTTAAACCAACAAAATTTCGTTTTGGAGAGGAAAAGTGCTTAACTAGTGACTTTATTTTAGAATACTGGAATATGGAGATGGTAACAAAAAGAGAACCAACTTTTACTTGGTTTTATTCTTTACACATATGTGTGTATGTATATATGTATATACATAAAAACACTATATCTTGTAAATTAGATATAAAATATTAAAACCTGACATTAATGACAAGAAACTTTTAAAATTTAAACCAACAAAATTTCATTTTGGAGAGGAAAAGTGCTTAATTAGTGACTTTATTTTAGAATACCGGAATATGGAGATGGTAACAAAAGGAGAACCAACTTTTACTTGGTTTTATTCTTGTAATAAAACTCATTGTGGGCAATGCCCCCCAGAATGCCTGCACTGGGTGTGGGCCACTCCCCTTGCCCCGCCTGTGGGAGCACACTGCTCCACTCTAAATTCCTTCATTAAAAAGGGCCTAATCAATATTGGCTTTGTGACCTGATAAAACGCCATTCTTTTCCTTCTTTTCATCCCTCCTTCCTCCCCCCTTTCTTTCCTTTTCTTTCTTATTATACAATTGTTGAAGTTTGCTTTCCATTTATAGTTATTACAGAGTACTGGGTCTATTCCCCATGTTGTACAATACATCCTTGAGCTCATCTTACACCTACCATGGTGTGCCTCCTGCTCCCCCAACTCTGTATTGCCCCTTCCTGTTCCCCTCCCTGCTGGTAACCAGTAGACTGTTCTCTGTATCTGTGAGCCTCCATTTTTGTTATATTCTCTACTTTGTGGGCTTCCCTGGTGGCTGAGAGGTTAAAGCGTCTGCCTCCAATGCGGGAGACCCAGGTTCGATCCCAGGGTTGGGAAGATTCCCTGGAGAAGGAAATGGTAATCCACTCCAGTATTCTTTCCTGGAGAATCCTATGGATGGAGAAGCCTGGTAGGCTACAGTCCATGGGGTCGCAAAGAGTCGGACACGACTGAGCGACTTCACCCTCACCCTTGTGGTATTTTTAGATTCTATATGTGATATCATACAGTATTTGTATATGTCTGTCTGAGTTATTTTACTTAGTACTACACCTTCCTCATTGTTGCAAGAGCATTTCATTCTTTTTTTCATGGCTGAATAGTATTCCACAAGTCTTCTGGGTGGCTCAGTGGCAGAGAATCTGCCTGGCAATCAGGAGATGTGGGTTCAATCCCTAGGCAAGAAAGATCACTTGGAAAAGGAAATGGCAACCCACTGGAGTATTCTTGCCTGGAAAATTCCATGGGCAGAGGAGTCTGGAGGGGTAGAGTCCATGAGTTCCAAAGACTGGGGCACGACTTAGTGACCAAACAACAAAAAGTGTCCCACAGTACATGTATACCACATGTTTATCCATTCATCTATCATCTAATGGAAATTTACATTGCTTCCATGTCTTGGTGAATGGTGTACTTCAAGGAACATTGGGGTAATGTGTGCTTTTAAGTAACATTATGAGTCTTTTTAAAATATATATCCAAGAATAACATTGCTAAGTCATGTGTTGTTACATTTTCAGTTTTCTGAGAAATTTGCATACTGAAAACTACCACTATTTTACTCCTAAGGACTACCGTTTAGAAAGCAAGATGGAGCTCTGAGGTTTCTAGTTGATGACAGCATATCCTGAGGTGTAATAAACACTACTATGAAGTAGGTGACCTACGGGCAACTAGCTTGTATGCCTTTTTAACAAATGGCACTAACACCCCACACGTGACTCGGCTCCCTAGTTACATTCCCACCTCTGCACTCACACACAGAAACACAAAGTGCTTTTCCTCTTCTCCCATGGGAAGTGTAACTTTGGGGCTCAGTCTGGACCCAGTTCTTCCCCCTACTTTCTGGCTAACTGTACCCTCTGGTCCCATCTCCTAGATGGATTAAAGCTCTAAATGAAAGACCAGAAACTATAAAACTTCTAGAGGAAAATACAGGCAGAACATTCTCTTACATAAATCACAGCAGGATCATCCAAGACCCACCTCCCAGAGTCATGGAAATAAAAAAATAAATAAATAAACCATTGGGACCTAAGTAAAGTTAAAAGCTTCTGCAAAATGAAGGAAACAATAAGGAAGGTGAAAGACAGCCATCAGAATTGGAGGAAATAATACCAAAAGAAGCAACTGACAAAGAGTGAATCTCAAAACTATACAAGCAGCTCAACACCAGAAAGGCAAACTACCCAATCAAAAGAAAAGATGCTCGATGTCACTCATTATCAGAGAAATGCAAATCAAAACTACAATGAAGTACCATATCACGACCATCAGAACTGCTGCTATCAAAATGTCTACAAGCAATAAATTCTGGAGAGGGTGTGGAGTAAAGGGAACCCTCTTATACTGTTGGTGAGAATGCAAACTAATACAGCCACGATGGAGAACAGTGTGGAGGTTCCTTAAAAACCAGGAAATAGAACTGCCATATGACCCAGCAATCCTGCAGCTGGGCATACACACACAGGAAACGAGAACTAAAAGAGACTCGTGTACCACCATGTTCATCACATCACTGTTTACAATAGCCAGGACATGGAATCAACCAGTGGTACATATACATCATGGAATATTACCCAGCCATTACAAAGAATGCATTTGAATCAGTTCTAATGAGGTGGATGAACCTGGAGCCTATTATACAGAGTGAAGTAAGTCAGAAAGAAAAACACCAATACAATATGCTAACGCATATATATTGAATTTAGAAAGAGGGTAATGATAACCCAGTATGCGAGACAGCAAAAGAGACACAGATGTACGGATCAGTCTTTTGGACTCTGTGGGAGAAGGCGAGGGTGGGATGATCTGAAAGAATAGCATTGAACCATGTATATTATCATATGTGAAACAGATCTCCAGTCCAGGTTCAATGCATGAGGTAGGGTGCTCAGGGCTGGAGCACTGGGATGACCCAGAGGAATGGGACGGGGAGGGAGGTGGGAGGGGGTTTCAGGATAGGGAACACATGTACACCCATGGCAGATTCCTGTCAAGTATGGCAAAAACCACTACAATATTGTAAAGTAATTAGCCTCCAATTTAAATAAAGTGAACAAACTAAATTCCTTTGCTAAAAAGGGCCTAATCAATGTTGACTTTGTGACCTCCAGAAACACTATTATTTTCCTTAATTTCTTCCCTCCTTCCTCCCCCTCTTTCATTCCTTTTCTTATTATACAATTGTTAAAGTTTGCTTTCCATTTATAGTTATTACAGAGTACTGGCTCTAGTCCCCATGTTGTACAATACATCCTTGAGCTCTTCTTACACCTACCATGGTGTGCCTGCCACTCCCCCACCTGTGTATTGCCCCTCCCTCTTCCTCTCCCCGCTGCTAACCAGTAGATTTTTCTCTATATCTGTGAGCCTCTATTGTTGTTATATTCTCTACATTGTGGTGTCTTTGGATTCTATAAGTGATATCATACAGTATTTGTCTATCTCTGTCTGTGTTATTTCACTTAATAGCATGCCTCCCATGTTGCTGCAAATGTCAGTATTCCATTCTTTTTATGGGCACCTTCTTTCTATGCCTTTTTAGCAAATGGCACTACCACCCCACACGTGACACAGCTCCCCAGCTAAGTTTCCATCTCTGCCCTCACACAGAGAAACGCCAAGTCCTCTTCCTCTTCTCCCATGGGAATTATATCTTTGAACCTGTGTCTGGAACCAGTTCTTCCCCCACACCCCTCTACTTTCTGGCAAACTGGACCTTGTCCCATCTCCAATGCCACAGGACCCATCTCCCTCCCTCTTCACACATTTATGCCTGCCTTGCCCTCTCTGCCCCCCACTCTCACAGAACTTGGAAAGAAACATTATTTCACATCAGGTTGATGTTATTTTCATTATTAATGTGTACAGTTGGTATAATGGTCAACGTCTATACTGTTGGCCAGTACTCACCAGCAAGTCCCCCGAATATTTCTGAGGTCTCTAGCCATGCTCTAAAGTCACTGGCAGCCCACCGGTCCCGCTGGAATGACAGGGGTCTCCGCACTCTCTGGGACCTCCTCTGGTCCATTCTGATTCAGCTCTTCATTCACCTTGGAGCACTGGCTACAGAGTTTTGAGCCTCTGATTTTTTTAAGTTTCCCTGTGGTGGGCGGTTTCTGAGAAGCTTTCTTGGTCAGCTTTGCCTGAAGGTGATTATTCACTCTCACAGTTACCCTGGTAACCTGGAGAAAACAAGAGAGCGGTAGAGAATGGCACTGGTTTGGGGAAGAGGGTGAAGGTGGACGGGAACGACACCTTCAGGAGAAGGGGTGTGGGCATAAAAGGGTTATATGCCAGGCTAGGACAGGGGAGGTGGTCTTCTGGGGTGGGGTCAATGGGAAAGAGGAGTTTGGATGGGTTCAGCTCACCTTGCCATTTTTTTTGGACCTTAATTGAGAGGAGGTCATCATCCTTTTGTCCCTAGTAGCAGGAGGCAGGTGTTTCATAACTACTCTGGAGCCTTGTGGCTTCCCAGTCACCTTAGTCATTTTGAGGCCTCCCAGTGGTCTGCTCCAGAGCCCCTGAGCACCCCTATATATACCCCTCCCCAGGGAGACACACCCTCATGCTTTATGAGGTCAGCAAGTTTCTTCCCCAGCCAATGGTGGCCCTGGGTGAGCCTTGACATCACAAAGCCCCATCCTGACACCTCTAGAAGAGGATGGGGAGCAATTCAGATGTTTTGGTGGGAGAAATGAGGCATTTATAATTCCCCTAAAGAGGCCTCCAAACTCACATGCCATCCTCATCTCTCTAAGTCAACTGCAATAGGTCACATGGCAGGGAGAGTGTGTCTCCTCCAAACCTTGCCTATTATATCTATTTATGACTGAGAAAGTGTAAGGGAATAAAAAAATAATCTACAAAAGATACAGTTTAGCAGCCCCAGTTAACGTGGGTTTATTATCTTTGTTCCTTAGTCTCAAAATAACTGACAATTAAGAATGAATTTCATTTAAGCTATTTTTCAAATTCAGAAAGATATTTTATGTTCAAATATAAGATGATTTTGTTCTTTTCAAGCGAAAAAATTTGTACCTTGCAGTGAATACCTTGCAGTGAATCAGTGAATACTTCACTGATTTAGACGTAAATAAAAGCACATTGTCTACTTTGACAATTTTTGTGGTATCAATGTGTGATGTTTAGAATACACTGTGTGTATTTAGAATCAACTGTTTGAATGTGAGGTGTGTATTAGTACATCCCCTCGGGGACTGCAGGCTGTGCAGGAAGTGATCTCAAGGTCTTGCAAACCGTTAAGGATGCTCTGTGGAATGGAGCAACAGTAACCATGGCAGCCTGTGTTGGTGACAATTGTTTAACAGGGTCTTCTCTTAATGAACTCCCTCATAGAAGGCAATGAATTTTTAAAAATAACTACTAAAATTGTGGCTGTATGAATTTATATAAAACCCAATCCAGTACTCTAGTCTGGAAAATCCCATAGATGGAGGAGCCTGGTAGGCTGCAGTCCCTGGGGTCACACAGAATCGGACACGACTGAAGCAACTTAGCAGCAGCAGCATATATACATATATATATATATATATATATATATATATATATATAT
>SJYT01070693.1:194142-220948 GCA_006410635.1 Cephalophus harveyi | reverse complement strand
AGCCTTCATTAATTTTTCAATAATCAACTGTATAAGATTAAATAACCAAAGAATAAATTATTTTAAAAGTCAACATAAAAATGCCTTTCCTTTATATAATTTGTACATCTAAAATTGTGATAGCCATACTAAAATTTTAAACACCAAGATGGACATGTAATCTAAAGAATATCCTGTTTGTGAAAAGCATTCTTCATCAGGAAGTTTTAGGATCACATTTCTTCAGGGTATCAAGGTGGAATCATCAAAAGGACATAGCTAAGCTTCTTCAGCAAGCTATAATTAACAACAAAATTGTTTGTTACCTGATACTGTGTCAAAAGATTGGTTATAAAAAGAATCATTTGCAAGAACACTGTAGGTGGTACAACTAGCCTATTATGCTCATACACCTTTAATAGCATAACTTTTTCAACAAATGGTAGTTCTGAAATAGTTACATGGAAAAGAATGAAGGCAGACTGATATCTTACAGGTAAACATGAAGAAGTAAAACTATAAAGCTCTGAGAAGTGTGAAAATGGTGCTGGTGGATTCCAAAGGCACAGGCAACAATAAAAACAGACTGCTGCTAAGTCGCTTCAGTCGTGTCCGACTCTGTGCAACGCCATAGACGGCAGCCCACCACGCTCCTTAATCCCTGGGATTCTCCAGGCAAGAACACTGGAGTGGGCTGCCATTTCCTTTTCTAATGCATGAAAGTGAAAAGTGAAAG
Organism: Cephalophus harveyi; assembly: GCA_006410635.1. NCBI lineage: Eukaryota > Metazoa > Chordata > Mammalia > Artiodactyla > Bovidae > Cephalophus > Cephalophus harveyi. The sequence goes on along the minus strand of SJYT01070693.1, from coordinate 220,233 downwards.
TGAAGTCACTCAGTCATGTCCGACTTTTGGCGAGTTCATGGACTGCAGCCCACCAGGCTCCTCCATCCATGGGATTTTTCAGACAAGAGTACTGGAGTGCGGTGCCATTGCCTTCTCCGAAAAACAGACTAGTATTCTTAAAAATTAAAAACTTTTGTACATCAAAGAAAACTGTTACTGGGAGAAAACATCTCAAATCATAGCTTTCATAAGGGATTAATACCCAGATTACAGAAAGATACCAAATTAACAAGAAAAATCAAAGAATGCAATTCAAACCTGGGCAAAGGACTGGTGTACATTGCTCAAAAGGCAAATGGTCAATTGCAGAAGGAAAGATCCAAATTAAAAAAAACAACAAAGATAAGATCAATTCATTTCCATTAGGATGGTTATTATCTTTATAAATAATGGAAAAGAGGCTTCAGCAAGATGTAGAGAGATTCTATGACCCCAGTGCACTGCTGATGAGAATGTAAAATGTGCACTCAGTGTGAAAGCTATAAAAATCCTCAAAGTTAAATATACAATTCAGAAATCAGACTCCTAATTACATTTTTAAAAGAACTGAAAAAAGAGAGTCAACAAACACTTTTACATAAACAGTCACAGTAACATTATTCACAACTTTCCAAAAAATAGAAAAACCAAAAAGTCCATCAACAGATGAATGGATGAAAACCCTGTGATTCACACACGAAATAGAACATTATATGCCACAAAAAAGAAGTTCTATACATTCAAGAACACAAATGAACCCTAGCAACATTAAGCTTACTGAAAAGAACCAGACATAATACTGTCTGATTCCACTTACATCAGGTAACCAAAACTGTCAAGTTCATAGAGTTAGAAAGTAGACTAGAAGAGAATCAGAAGCTGAGGGGAAAGGAAATTATTATTTAACATGTATAGAAGTTTCTGTAAGAGACACTAATAATTTTGGAAAATGAATACTGATGATGGTTATACAACACTGTAAACATAATTAGTGTCACTAAATTGTACATTTGAAATGAAGTTGATGGCTTCCTGGGTAAAGCACCTGAGTGCCAATGTAGGAGATGCAGGTTCTATCTCTGGAAAACTGCACATGCTGTGAAGCAACTAAACTCATGCATCACAACTAGAGCTTTTGCTCTATAGCCCAAGAACTGCAGCTTGTGAAGCTTGGGTGCTCTACAGCCTAAGCTCCACAAAACAAGCTGACACAGTGAAAACCTCATGCAACAACAGAGAGGCCACTGCTCAATGCAACTAGAGAAAAGGCTATGTAGCAAAAAAGACCCAGCATAGCCAGAATAATATTAATAAAACAATATAGTTCAATGTATTTTTAAACACATAAGATAAGTTAGCACAATAAAATAATTTAAAAACAATACCGGAAAAAATTTAGGCTAGCATGTAGTACATTTTTAAAACTTATTTAAAACATACGCTGAAATGTATTATTAAGATGCATGTGACCCTTATACAGTAAATGCATTATTTCTACTATGCTCAGTTGCTCAATTGTGTCTGACTCTTAGACCCAGTCTGTGGGACTCTCCAGGCAGGAACACTGGAGTGGTCTTTCATTTCCTTCTCCGTATTTCTTCTATAAACATAGTCAAAAGTGTACAAAACAATGAAGAGTATACAACACTACAAAAAAAAGAGAAAGTTTTGACCTTAATCAATGCCCAATCTTGGTTGTGGTAAGATATAGTTAGCTAAGATACTATCTCTCAATAAAATCATTTGATGGGTACATTTCAGCTCTCTGTACCACTTTTTAAATTAAAATATTTTTATGGTAGATGCTTTACAATGTTGTGTTAGTTTTACAAGTGTAGCAAAGTGACTCAGTTATACCTATACCCACATCTATTCCTTTTTAAATTCCTTTCATACATATGTCATTACAAAGTACTGAGCACAGTTTCCTTGTTAATTACCTATTTTATATATCAGTTCAGTTCAGTCATTCAGTTGTGTCCAGCTCTTTGTGACCCAATGGACTGTAGCACGCCAGGCCTCCCTGTCCATCACCAACTCGTGGAGTTTACTCAAATGCATGTCCATTGAGTCAGTGATGCCATCCAACCATCTCATCCTCTGTTGTTCCCTTCTCCTCCGGCCTTCAATCTTTCCCAGCATCAGGGTCTTTTCAAACAGTCAGTTCTTCGTATCAGGTGGCCAAAGTATTGGAGCTTCAGCTTCAACATCAGTCCTTACAATGAACATCCAGGACTGATTTCTTTTAGAATGGACTGGTTGGATCTCCTTGCTGTACAAGGGACTCTCAGAAGTCTTCTCCAACACCACAGTTCAAAAGCATCAATTCTTCGGGGCTCAGCTTTCTTCACAGTCCAACTCTCACATCCATACGTGGCTACTGGAAAAACCAAAGCCTTGACTAGACGAACCTTTGTGGGCAAAGTAATGCCTCTGCTTTTGAATATGCTATCTAGGTAACTTTTACTTCACATTTTCCTTGTTATTGAGTTCAGCTTTATGTCAGATGCACATATGCACACCACCTTTGTAATTAAGGTAGTCTGGAATACATCGCTATGGGGGGAAGACCAAACATTCTAGAAAATCATAAATTCTCAAAACTACATGCTTTTCTCCAGAAAGCTGAATTTTTTCAAAGAACAATGCTGACACACAGAGAAGTCTCATTCCCAGTAAAACCTTGGAAAGCATAAAATGACAGCACAAACCCAGAAATTAAAAAAAAAATTAAATAGTGACAAATTCCTAATAACATAAAAAACATTTAACAATTATGTTGTTTTTTCAAATGATATTTCATATTTACCAAGTAGCAGTCCATAACTGTTAAAAGATAAATACATGTATTAAATACTTTTGTGATGACATACGTCATGCTATTAAAAACAGGCATATTTCTAATCAGACACACAAAATAATAGTCAATACTTCAATCCTAAGACAGCATCACTAACCAACTCTCTATGTCTATAGTGGCTAGTCACATACTGGAAACTGTTTTACATATACTCAGATGAAATAAATTAAGATCAATATCAACTAATCAAAACCATCAGTATTTACATTTTGTTAAAGTATACAAAAGTCTAAAGCACTAAAAAGTAAATATTTCCTGTAAATATTAGCGCTCTACTTCGTACCTTGAAATCCGACTCTTCATCCCTTTTAAGTTCATATTCTAAATTCTCTCATTTTCTAATAACAGTACTATAAATTCTAACACTTCTCAATACTTTGTAACATTTAAAACAAACACACACAAATATGAAGCAGTGCATATCTAGGAAAAGCCCCAACCACCTACCTTTAAACTAGATTCATAGTCTGTGTTCACTTTGAACATAAGCCCAAGTCGTAAATGAATCTCCTTTGCTCGACAAAAGCTGGGCTCAACATAAAGCACCTCTTGAAATGCTTTAATTGCCCTTGAAGAATACAAATGGAAGAAAGTATAAGATTAATATTAACTGTATTTGCCTAGGGAGTACAGAAAATACAATGATTATACAATTTTAAAAAAAATGCCAAATTTAAAACACTGTGAATGAATAGCACAATATATTAGAAAACAACTCTAAGTCCTCATATCATTTGGCAAAATTGTAAAATAAATTTATTAACTTTTCTATGTAAATAACCAATTAAAATTCTCTGAAACAATTCAGAGAAGACAATACAAGAATGACATGAAGGTAAGAAGACTAATCTTGTTCTATACTGCTCCATATAAGTCTACTTTTAGAAGGCTTCAGTTCAGCTCAATCACTCAGTAGTGTCCAACTCTTTGCGACCCCACGGACTGCAGCATGCCAGGCCTCCCTAACCATCAGCAACTCTCGGAGTTTACTCAAACTCATGTCCATTGAGTCGGTGATAATATCCAACCATCTCATCCTCTGTCGTCCCCTCCTCCTCTGGCCTTCTATCTTTCCCAGCATAAAGGTCGTTTCAAATGAGTCAGTTTTTCGCATCAGGTGGTCAAAGTAATGGAATTTCAGCTTCAGCATCAGTCCTTCCAATGAATAGTCAGGATTTATTTCCTTTAAAATGGACTGGTTGGATCTCCTTGCAGTCCAAGGGACTCTCAAGAGTCTTCTCCAACACCATAGTTCAAAAGCATTAATTCTTCAGTGCTCAGCTGTCTTTATAGTCCAACTCTCACATCCATACATGACTACTGGAAAAACCATAACTTTGACTAGACAGACCTTAGTTGGCAAAGTAATGTCTCTGCTTTTTAGTATGCTGTCTAGGTTGGTCATAACTTTTCTTCCAAGGAGTAAGCAGCTTTTAATGGCTGCAGTCACCATCTGTAGTGCTTTTGGAGCCCCAGAAATAGTCTCTCATTATTTCCATTATTTCTCTATTTGCCATGAAGTGATGGGACCAGATGCCATGATCTTAGTTTTCTGAATGCTGAGCTTTAAGCCAACTTTTTTACTCTCCTGTTTCACATCAAGAGGCTCTTTAGTTCTTCTTCACTTTCTGCCATAAAGGTGATGGCATCTGCATATCGCACATTATTGATATTTCTCCTGGCAGTCTTGATTTCAGCTTCTGCTCTCTCTAGCACAGTGTTTCTCATGATGTACTCTGCATAGAAGTAAAATACGCAGGGTGACAATATACAGCCTTGATAGTTCTTTTCCTATTTGGAACCAGTCTGTTGTTCCACTGTCTAGTTGTAACTATTGCTTCCTGACCTGAACACAGATTTGTCAAGAGGCAGGTCAGGTGATTTGGTATTCCCATGTCTTTCAGAATTTTCCAGTTTGTTGTGATCCACATAGTCAAAGGCTTTGGCACAGTCAATAAAAAAGAAGTATGTTCTTCTGGAACTCTCTTGCTTTTTCTATGATCCAATGGATGTTGGCAATTGGATCTCTGGTTCCTCTGCTTTTTCTAAATCCAGCTTGAACATCTGAAGTTCTCAGTTCACATACTGTTGAAGACTGGCTTGAAGAATTTTAAGCATTGCTTTGTTACCATGTGAGATGAGTTTAGTTGTGTAGCAGTTTGAGCATTCTTTGGCATTGCCCCTCCTTGGGACTGGAATGAAATCTGACCTTTCCCAGTCTCGTGGCCACTGCTGAGTTTTCCAAATTTGCTGGCATACTGAGTGCAGCACTTTCACAGCATCATCTTTCAGGATTTGAAACAGCTCAACTAGAACTCCATCATCTCCACTAGCTTTGTTTGTAGTGATGCTTCCTAAGGCCCACTTGACATCACATTCCAGGATGTGTGGTTCTAGGTGAGTGATCACACCACCGTGATTATCTGGATCATGAAGATCTTTCTTGTACAGCTCTTCTGTGTATTCTTGCCACTTCTTCTTAATATCTTCTGCTTCTGTTAGGTCCATACCATTTCTGTCCTGTATTGTGCCCATCTCTGCATGAAATGTTCCCTTGGTATCTCTAATTTTCTTGAAGAGATTTCTAGTCTGTCTCAATTTATTGTTTTCCTCTATTTCTCTGCACATATCACTGAATAAGGCTTTCTTATCTCTCCTTGCTACTCTCTGGAACCCTGCATTCAAATGGATATATCTTTCCTTTTCTACTTTCCCTTTCACTTCTCCTCTTTTCTCTGTTATATACTGTGTGTGTATATATAAATATATAGTAAGTCCACCTCAGACAACCATTTTGCCTTTTCCCATTTCTTTTTCTTGGGGATGGTCTTGATCACTGCTTTTACCTATCACACTTTACATTCTGCTTGGAATCTATTTTAAACACAGTATGACTGAGAAAGGGACTAGTAATTTTTTTTTGCAGTATGGGATTACTAGTGTACCAAATGATCTGTGGAAAAAATATTCTTGCCCTCACGGCAATGGAGTGCTACCACTATCATAAGTCAAGGATCCATGTTTATGGAACTGTTTCTAACTTCTGTAATCAACTTCAATCTTCTTTTGTCTATCATGCTCTATTTCTATTCTACCTTGACTACTCTGTCATATTAACAGGTCTTTATTATTAATGCAGAAAAATCTAGATAAGTTGGAAATGTTTTCATAAGTACTTCAGTTCAATTCAGTTTGGTTGCTCAGTGGTGTCCTACTCTTTGCGACCCCATGAATTGCAGCACACCAGGCCTCTCTGTCCATCACCAACTCCCAGAGTTCACTCAGACTCACATCCATCGAGTCAGTGATGCCATCTTATCCTCTGTCGTCCCCTTCTCCTACTGTCTCCAATCCCTCCCAGCATCAGAGTCTTTTCCAATGAGTCAACTCTTCGCATGAGGTGGCCAAAGTACTGGAGTTTCAGTTTCAGCATCATTCTCTCCAAAGAAATACCAGGGCTGATCTCCTTCAGAATGGACTGGTTGGATCTCCTTGTAGTCCAAGGGACTCTCAAGAGTCTTCTCCAACACCACAGTTCAAAAGCATCAATTCTTCAGCATTCAGCCTTCTTCACAGTCCAACTCTCACATCTATACATGACCACTGAAAAAATCATAACCTTGACTAGATAGAGCTTTGCTGGCAAAGTAATGTCTCTGTTTTTCAATATGCTACCTAGGTTGCTCATAACTTTTCTTCCAAGGAGTAAGCATCTTATAAGTACTTGGAATATGTGAATTATTACTTCTTCAAAAATAAGTATGACAGGAGAGACAAAGAGTCTATTTTTCATCTCAATTATTCTATTCTCTCAAAACCTCTAAAATCACTATTAGGATTGTAAATATTTCCAAAGTCAGTCCTCTTTATATTGTAAAAGAAAGTCTATAGCAGTCATATCACAATTTAGGATTAAGCAATATACCACATGCCTTTAGTAAGCTTTGTTATAGTCAAAATCCTACTTCTCAAATTCTGTGGTTATATATACATTTACTGCAAAAACAAGTATTTCAAAAAGAAGATTTTCTCTGGGAAATAGACATCATATAAAGATGAGTTGTTATAATCCATAATCATCTTTCATACTAACTTAACCCTGTCATACATTTATCAAGTAATGAGCATTTTGAATCTACAGATTTATTGCTCATGATTTTACATTCTTATCTTCACTCTAACAGAGTTTATGAGTTATCATATGTGCCTGAAAACTTTTCACTGTAAGTCACGCTTCTCCATTTTGAAAATTTATAGTTCTTTGTTCTAAGTCTTATACTGGATTTTACCTACATTTGTTCTGACTAGCTAAAATGACTATATGTGCACAACTGGAAGGGATGATTTTTAAATATCCATTTTTCCATCTTTATAGGACAAAGTATAGTAAATTATTCCATTTGGTGTAACTTACTTCTAAATATATCTCACTAAAAACCTTTTAAGTCCTACTGCTAGCTTCCATAACCATCTATCCTCTTCCCATTTGTAATTGACCTGACCCCATAGACGGCAGCCCACCAGGCTCCGCCATCCCTGGGATTCTCCAGGCAAGAACACTGGAGTGGGTTGCCATTTCCTTCTCCAATGCATGAAAGTGAAAAGTGAAAGTGAAGTCGCTTGGTCAGTGTCTGACTCTCAGCGACCCCATGGACTGCAGCCTACCAGGCTCCTCCGTCCATGGGATTTCCCAGGCAAGAGTACTGGAGTGGGGTGCCATTGCCTTCTCCGCAATGTATATTTAACAACTCTATATTAAATATTCAGAATGACCTACAGGATATGGTTATAAACACTAGTATACTCATTTACCTTTCTTTGAATTCTTATAGTACTTAAATGAAAATTTTAAAAGGACAAAACCAAAAAAAAGTATCCTGTTGTTTGCAGTTTATAAAATCTTACATATTACTATCACAGTTAATCCTCAATACTGAAGAAGTATCATTATTCCTACTGAGGAAGATGGATAATTTATAATCAAGTCAGCAAATATGCTGAGTGAAGGGAATGATGGCTAAACTTGATTTGAATCTACAAAGGAAAATATGTTACTAATGAGATGAGAATTTACTGACACTAAAATATTTAATGTGCTGGTCATTTATATGTGCTTACATACACACACAGAAGGAAAAGATCTGATGTAAGTCAACTTACCAGTGAAATGCATTGTAATAGAAGTAAACCAAACCAAGGCCATATAAAAATGCAGCATTCTGTTAAAAAAAAATCATTTAAAAGATTTTATGTTTATTGTTCATGTTATTAAGAAGAAATATAGAACATAAGATGCTCATCAGTTCTAAAAATTCTATCCTATATTACAGAATAATGAGAAGAAACAATGAATTCATGAACCAATAGGTAATGCAGAAGCCAAAAACTTTGAAGAAATATTTTGTTTCTTTTCATTAAGCTCATTAAGTTGAAAACAATTTTTTCAACTCCTAAAAACACCTGTGAAACCTTGTTCCAAATAGTCACAGCAATCCAGAGAATGAGGATGAAGTTGAAGGAATCACATTTCCTGATTTCAAACCACACTATGATGCTGTACTAAAAAACAACAGTATGGTAATAGGTGCTATAAAAATAACAGCACAGAAACTGAAAGAACAAAATCAAAAATACAGAATGAAATCCACATATTATGGTCAACTAATTTTTCACGCGGGAGCAAAAAATACCTAACTGCAAAGGGATAGACTCTTTATCTCTTTAAAGATGTTGTCAGGGAAAATGGATAAACCCATGCAAACTGCTAAAATTAGACTCTTTTCTTATACTTGGAGAAGGGAACAGCAATACAATCCAGTATTCTTGCTGCAGAATCCCATGGACAGGAGACCCAGGTGAGCTACGGTCCGTGGCATTGCAAAGAGTTGGACACAGTTGAGAGGCTAACAAACACTATTGACAAAAAGTAACTTTAAATGGGTTAAGACCTAACACACAAAGGCTTACACCATAAACCTTCCCTGAAGAAAATATAGGGAAGAAGCTCCCCAACTTGGGTCAAATCAAATTCTTGTACATAGCACAACAGCAAAATAAAATATCAACAAATAGAACTAGATAAAACATGAAAACTTCTATCAAAAGAAATAATTAAAAACATAAAAAATTCTACAGATTGGAAGAAATTTTCCAAATATTGTAACATTCAAGATTCATGGAAAGAGCTTAAAATATAAAAATTACAGGAAACTGATGTCAACCCTTACAGATGACTTTGAGAAGTTCAAGGCTTCAGTTCAGGAAATAACTGCCAATAAGAAGGAAACAGCAAGAGAAATAGAATCAGAAGTAGAGCCTGAAGAGATACTGAATCACTGTAATTTATGATAAAAACTTTAACAGATGAGAGGTTGCTCTTTACAGATGAACAAAGGAAACTCTTCCTTGAAATGGAATATACTCCTGATGAAAATGCTGTGAAGACTACTGAAATTTAAAAAAAGGATTTAGAATATTACACAAACTTAGCTGTTAAAGGAAAAGCAGAATCAGTCTTGAGTAGCAAAATGACTACAATTTTGAAAATTCTAGTGTGGGTAAAACAATGCTATCAAACACCATTTGTACTACTGAAAAACTACTTGTGAAATGAGTCAATGTTGCAGACTTCACTGTGGAACTAAGAAACAGCCACACCAATCCTAATCTTCAGCAAACATCATAATGATCAGTTAGAAGACATCAACATCAAGAAAACACACTCCACCAACAAAAAGATTATCAGACACTGAAGTCTCAAAATATAACATTTTTTAGCAACTAAATATTTATATCTTCTTTTTTTTAACTTTTACTTGACTTTTTTATTTTTTGCTGTGTTGTAGAATTTACTTGTTTTTAAGAATTTTGTTGAAGTAAAGAGTCGGACACGACTGAACGACTTCACTTTCACATTTCACTTTCATGCACTGGAGAAGGAAATGGCAGCCCACTCCAGTGTTCTTGCCTGGAGAATCCCGGGGGCGGTGGAGCCTGGTGGGCTGCTGTCTATGGGGTCGCACAGAGTCGGACACAACTGAAGTGACTTAGCAGCAGCAGCAGCAGCATACTTGATTTACAATATAAGTAGTTTAAAATAAATGTGTGTACTTTTTCTTAATTTATTTTTGAATGCACTAAGTCTCTTGCTACCTGGGGTTTCTCCAGTTGTGGTGAGTCGGGACTACTTCTGGTGTAGTGGGAGGGCTTCTAATTGCTGTGGCTTCTCTTGCTGCAGAACATGGGCTCTAGAGAGCAGAGGCCCAAAAGTTTTGCACACAAGCTTAGCTGACCCTCCACATGTGGGATCTTCCTGGACCAGGAATCAAACGCATGTTCCTGCATTGGTAGGTAGACTTTAATCACTGCACCTCCAGGGACATCCTTGTACATTTTTTTTTCAAGACATATTACTGCACACTCAATAAAACTACAGTACAGTGTAAATATAATATTTTTAAGCACTAAAAAATAAAAGAAAACTAGTATCACTCACTTTAGTGCAATATCTGATTGACTATAGTGGTCTGGTTTTTATCCTCATCCATAAGAAAGCGGACATAATGAAAACCAGAATCACAGAAAACTAACCGAACTCATCACTTGGATAACAGCCTTGTATAACTCAACAAAACCGAGCCATGCTGTGTAGGGCCATCCACAATGGACGAGTCACAGTGGAGAGATCTGACAAAATGTGGTCCACTGCAGAAGGGAATGGCAAACCACTTCAGCATTTTTGTCTTGTGAACTTCATAATCAGTATGAAATGGCAAAAAGATATGACACTGAAAGATGAACTTTTCAGGTGGGTAGGTGCCTAATACACTCCTGGAGAAGAGTTGAAAAATAGCTTCAGAAGGAATGAAGAGGCTGAGGCAAAGCAAAAACAATGGCCAGTTGTGGATGTGCCTAGTGGTGAAAATAAAGTCCAATACTGTAAAGAACAATATTGCATAGGAACCTGGAATATTAGGTCCATGAATCAAGGTAAATTGGAAGTTGTCAAACAGGAGATGGCAAGAGTCAACATCGACATTTCAGCAATCAGTGAACTAAAATGGACTGGGATGGGTGAGTTTAATTCAAATGACCATTATGTCTACTACTGTGAGCAACAATCCCTTATAAGAAATGGAGCAGCCTTCATAGTAAACATGAGTCTGAAATGCAGTACTTGGGTGGAATCTAAAAGATGACAGAATGCTCTCAGTTCATTTGTAAGACAAACCATCAATATTGCAGCAACCACTTTGCTCAACCACTGATGCTAAAGAAGCTAAACAGTCCTATAAAGACCTACAAGACCTTCTAGAACTAACACCAAAAAAAGACATCCTTATCCTCACAGGGACTGGATGCAGAAGCAGGAACTGAGGAGATAGTTGGAGTAACAGGCAAGTTAGGACTAGGAGTACAAAATGAAGCAGGTAAAACACTAACAGAGTTTTGCCAAGAGAACACAGTCATAGCAAACACCCTCTTTCAACAACACAAGAGACGACTCTACACATCGACATCACGAGATGGCCAATACCAAAATCAGTTTGATTATTTTCTTCACAGCCAAAGATGGATAAATTCTATACAGTCAGAAAAAAAGAAAAAGAAAGCAGGATCTGACTGGGGCTCATATCATGAACTCCTTATTGCAAAATTCAGACTTGAAAAAAAGTAGTGAAAACCACCAGGCCACTCGGGTATGACTTAAATCCCTTATGATTACACAGTGGAAGTGACAAACAGATTCAAGGGATGAGATATGATAGACACAGTATCTGAAGAACTATGGACAGAGGGTCATAACACTGTACAGGAAGCAATGATCAAGACCATCCCCAAGAAAAAGAAATGCAAAAAGGCAAAAAGGTTGTCTGAAGAGACCTTACAAATAGCTAAGAGAAAAGAAGAGAAATGGAAGGCAAAGGAGGAAAGGGCAGATATATCTATTGAATACAGAGTTCCAAAGAATAGCAAGGAGAGATAAGATGCCTTCCCCAGCGGTCAATGGAAAGAGATAGAGGAAACCAACAGACTGGGAAAGACTAGAGATCTCAAGAGAATTGGAGATACCAAGGGAAAATTTCATGCAAAGATGGGCTCAATAAAGGACAGAGAGAGTATGACCAAACAGAAGCAGAAGATATTAAGAAGAGGTGGCAAGAATACCACGATGGTGTGATCACTCACCTAAAACTAGACATCTTGGAGTGGGAAGTCAAGTGGGCTTTAGGAAGCATCGCTATGAACAAAGCTACCAGAGGTGATGGAATTCCAGTTGAGCTATGTCAAATCCTAAAAGATGATTCTGTCAAAGTGCTACACTAAATATGCCTGCAAATCTGGAAAACTCAGCAGTGGCCACAGGACTGGAAAACGTCAGTTTTCATTCCAATCCCAAAGAAAGGCGATGCCAAAGACTGTTCAAACTACCACAATACTGCACTCATTTAACATGCTAGCAAAGTAATGCTCAAAATTCTCCAAGCTAGGCTTCTACAGTATGTGAACTGAAAACTTCCAGATGTTCAAGCTGGACTTAACAAAAGGCAGAAGAACCAGAGATCCAATTGCCGACATCAGGTGGGATCATAGGGACAAAGAGAGTTTCAGAAAAACACCTATTTCTGCTAGGTGGATTGCTAGTTGCACTATGTGGATTGCAACAAACTGGAAAATTTTTAAAGCGATAGAAATACCAGATCACCTTACCAGTCTCTCGAAAAACCTGTATGCAGGTTAAGAAGCCACATTAGAACTGGACATGGAAGAATGGACTGGTTCCAAACTGGGAAAGGAGTATGTCAAGGGTGTACATTGTCACCCTGCTTATTTAACTTATATGTAGAGTACATCATCAGAAATTCCCAGCTGGATGAAGCACAGCTGGAATGAAGACTGCGAGGAAAAATATCAATAACCTCAGATATGCAGATGACACCACCCTTATGACAGAAATTGAAGAGGAAATAAAGAATGTCCTGATGAAGGTCAAAGAGGAGAGTAAAAAAGCTGGCTTAAAACAACATTCAAAAACTAAGACCACGGCATCCAGTCCCATCAATTCATGGCAAATAGATAGGCAACAATGGAAAAAGTGACAGACTATCTTTGGGCACCAACATCACTACAGATGGTAACTGCAGCCATGAAATTAAAAGATGCTTGCTACTTGGAAGAAAAACAATGATAGACCTAGACAGTGTATTAAAAAGCAGACATTACTTTGCTGACAAAGCTAGTCAAAGCTATGGTTTTTCCCACAGTCATGTATGTATGTGAGAGCTGGACCATAAAGAAGGCTGAAAGCCAAAGAATTGATGTTTTTGGACTGTGATGATGAAGAACTCTTTAAAGTCCCATGGGCTGCAAGGAAATCAAACCAGTCAATCCTAGAAGAAATCAGTGCTGAATATTCATTGGAGGGACTGATGCTAAAGCTGAAGTTCCAATATTTTGAGCACTGGATACAAAGGGGCAACTCATTAGAAAAGACCCTAAGGCTGGGAAAGTTGAGGGCAAGAGGATAAGGGGATGTTTGGATGGCATCACTGACTCAATGGACATGAGTTTGAGCAAACTCTGGAAGGATCTAATGCTGGATTACTTCAAGCCAAATAACCAAGGAGGAGGGGACAGAGTCCCAGCCCGACCTATCAGCAGATAAGTGGATTTTAAAGTTACACTGAGCACAGCCCTGATCAGAGTGAATTCAGAGTAATAACAGGATCTCAAAAAAAGCTTTGAGGCAAGGGTTGAGAAGAAGTAAGAAATGTATAAAGAGAAAAAATAAAACAAAAAAAAAACAACAGTAGCAGGAGTCAGAAGCAGAATAACTTAGAACACAAAAGTGACCTGGGAGACAATAGCTGAAATCGGTGCCATGAAACAGAATAAAGAAAAAAGAATGGAAATACATAACAATATTCTAAGAAACTTCTAAGACAACATTAAGAAGCACCAACATTCATATGATATGGGTTCCAGAACAAGAAGAGAAAGGTTAACAGTGACCCAAGTCCAGGAAGTGCAGAGTCCTAGGCAGGATAAACACTCCAAGACAAACAGTAAGCCAATTACCAATGCTTAAAGACAAAGGAAAAAATATTAAAATTAACAAAGGAAAAACAACAAATAACATACAAGGGAACTCCCACAGATTATCAGTTGATTTCTCAGCCCAAAAGGGAATGGCACAATATATTTAAAGGTACAATAAATTCATTTTTCATGAAGAAGCTACAACCAAGGATATTTTACCAAGCAAAGCTCTCATCCAGATTTGATGGAAAAAATAAAACCTTCAAAGACAAGCTATGAGAATACAGCACTACCAGACCAGCCTAAAAACAAATGTTAAAAAAATTCCTGTAGGCAAAAGAGACCAGCAACTTAAAACAACCATATACATACCACTTTACCAAAACCTTACAGAAACAGCAAACCCCAAAACTACCATATTTACACACACACAAACACAAGAAAAGGCAACACAAACACAAAAATAAATATGGTTATCAAAAGGTAAGAGAACAAAAGAAAAAGACCAACAAGAACAAAACAAGTAAGAAAATGGTAATAGAACATCCATGTCAATAATTTTCTTAAATGTCCTATATTAAATTCTCCAGCCAAAACACAAACACTACCTGAATGGCTGCAGAAACAAAATCTCTATATACGCTGCCTTAAAGAAATCCACTACAGACTTAAGGACACATACAGACTGAAAATGAGATGGTGGGAGAAAGTAGTCTATGCAAATGAAATGAAAAGAAAGCGGGAGCAGCAATATTCATATCAGACAAAAAAGAAGTTAAAGACTGTTACAGGAGACAAAAAAGGACATTACATAATTATCAAGGGATCTTCTCAATCCAAGAAGAAGATAGAACCACTGTAAATATATATGCAGTCAGCATAGAAGCACCTCAGTATACAAGATAAATATTAAAAGACAAAAAGGAAAAAAAACGACGAGAAGGACTTTAACATCCACTTTTATCAATCAATAGATCACTGAGACAGCAAATAAATAAGGAAATACAATCCTGAAAAGATCCATTTGATAGATGGACCTGATTATCACTTATACAGCATCCCATCCAAAATTCAACAGTCTTTTCACGTGCACATGGCACATTCTCCAGAACTGACACATACTGGGACACAAAGCAATCTTTGATAAATTTAAGAAAACCCAATTCATATCATACATCTTTTTCAACCACAACTCTTTAACATCAGAAAAAAACTTAAAACAACAACAACAACAAAACACAATACATGAAGGCTACATCATATGATACTAAACAACAAATGGATTACTAAAAAATTACCTGAGGATAACTGAAAATCAAAGCACAAAATCCAGGACTTCCCTTTAGATTAAAATGAAAATGAAATTAGAATATTCTTTAACACCATTCACAAAAACAGCTCAAACAGATTAAAGACCTAAATGTGAAACTGGATACTCAAAAAATTCTTATAGAAAAACACAGGCAGAATGCTCTCTGACAAAAATCACAGCAAACCCTTTTCAATCTGTCTCCCAGAGTAATGGAACTTAAAACAAAAAGAAGAAAATGGAATCAAATTAAATGCTTTTGCACAGGAAAGAAACAAAATGAAAACATAACCCACAGAACAGGAGAAAATATTTGTAAACGCTTGTGACCAACAAGGGACTGATCTCCAAAATTTAAAAACATCTCATGTCTTAATATTATCAAAACAAACAACCCAATCAAAAAATTGGAAGATCTAAATAGACCTTCAAAGAAGTCACACGGAAGACTAAGAAACACATGAAAACCCAATTAGTTAACATCACTAACTACGTTGTTGTCATCTGGTTGCTAAGTTATGTCCAACTCTTTGTGACCCCATGAACTGCACCATGCCAAGCTTCCCTTCTTTCACTATTTCCCAGAGTTTGCTCAACCTCAGGTCCATTCAGGCGATGATGCCACCCAACCATCTCACCCTCTCTTGCCCCATTTTCCTCCGAAGGCCCACTTGACTTTTTAAGGCCCAAGTGACTTCACACTCCAGGTTGTCTGGCTCTAGATGAGTGACTACAACATCATGGTTATCCAGATCATTAAGACCTTTTTGTATACTTCTGCATATTCTTACCATATCTTCTTAACTTCTTCTGCTTCTGTTAGGTCCTTGCCATTTCTGTCATTAGAAAAATGCAAATCAAAAGTACAAGGAGATATCATTTCACATTAGTCAAATGGACAGCATCAAAAATAACAAATGGTGGAGACTGTGTGGAAAAAAATGGAATCCTTCTACACTACTGGTGGGAATGTTAACTGGCAAAGCCTCTATGGGGGACAGTATGGCAGTTCCTTAAAAACTAAAAATAGAGCCACCATATGACCCTGCAATCCCACTCATGGAGTTTATCCAGAGAAAAACATTATCCAAACCAACAGTCAAAATATGGAAACAACCTAAATGTCCACCAATACAGGAATATATAAAGGAGATGTGGTATAAGTATCAGTCATAAAAAAGGACGAAATAATGCCATTTGCAACAACACAGATGGACCTAGCAAGTGTCACACTAAGTGAAGTAAGTCAAACAGAACACTCAAACACAGAAAGAAATACCATGTAATAATATGGCTTATGTAGGGAATTGGGGAGTGGGGAGGGGAATGATACAAATGAACTTATTTACAAGATACAGTCTCACAGACAGAGAAGGAACTTATGGTTATCATGAGGGAAGGGTGGGGAGTTTGGAATTGACATGGACACACTGCTGTATTTAAAATGGACAGGATTTAAGCCTGAGCACCACTTGCGACTAAGCCCACATGTCACAGTGATAGATCTAAACAATGTAAGAATCATTCCACATACCCGAACTAAGACCCAAGGCAGCCCACTTAATTAATAAATTAAAAATAAATGAATCAATAAAACTACTTTTTTTAGTCGGTAAAAAAACTACTTTTTTAGTTGGTAAAAAAAAAAAATAAAAGGAATAACCAACAAGGTCATACTGTACAGAACATGGAACACCGCTCAATATTTTAAAAAAAAAAAAAAAAAAAAAAGATCAAGCAACCTATTTATTAAAGAAAAAGAGAACAATGCCAAGGTTATTTGTTAACTTCTCAAAGAAAAGGAAAAACAATCATGCATTTGTGAATAGATATACTGGATGCTGCAGTATGCAAACTGTACTTTGTAAACATAGTTGCAGATTTTGTATATATGACTGTAGGGCTAACAATAGTTCAGTTCAGTTCAGTTCAGTCACGTCTGACTCTTTGCGACCCCACGAAGCGCAGCACGCCAGGCCTCCCTGTTCATTACCATCTCTCGGAGTTCACTCAGACTCACATCCATCGAGTGAGTGATGCCATCCAGCCATCTCATCCTCGGTCGTCCCCTTCTCCTCCTGCCCTAACAATAGTTATACAAGCTTATTTATAAAAAAAAAAAAAAAAAGAAGAAGTAGTCCATGGCAGAAACAAGTATAGCCAATTAAAGTTAAAGTTTATTATCAGGTCCACAAAAAAACCTTGGCCAAATTCCATAATCAACAACTCCTGAACTTCAATTCTTTAAAATACATATAATGGTGGCAAGTGAATCTTATCAAACATCTGCTGAAATCTAGTTACAATGAAAATGAAGACATTCTTTTAAAAGACTAAAATAACATATATTGTAATAAGATTTGCACACTTCATTTGCAAGGGTAACATAATGTTACAGTTAAAGGATCTCCAGAAAAACAGAAGCTCATACAGTATGTTCTAGGTCTAAGCAGACCTTCCTTTCATGGGGAAAGGAAGCTAAAACTGGTAGCAGGTCATTCAGAGTAATAGTAAATGGTGCTGACGAGATATCATCATGATGTCAACACAATTTTTCTCAACTTCAGTCCCAACTAGCAAATAACCCAGACAAGAAAACACTGTAAAAATCCCAGAATATGGGGCTAAGACTGAAGAACATTTTTGGAACTGAAACATAAGAGAATGCCTAAGGAGGGTAAGAGGGACATTTTTATTCAGATTATAAGCAACAGAACTGTGAACAACATTGAACAACAGACTGGTTCCAAATAGGTAAAAGAGTACGTCAACGGTGTATATTGTCACCCTGCTTATTTAACTTATATGCAGAGTACATCATGAGAAACGCTGGGCTGGAGGAAGCACAAGCTGGAATCAAGACTGCCGGGAGAAACATCAATAACCTCAGATATGCAGATGACACCACCTTTATGGCAGAAGGTGAAGAGGAACTAAAAAGCCTCTTGATGAAAGTCAAAGAGGAGAGTGAGAAAGTTGGCTTAAAGCTCAACATTCAGAAAACAAAGATCAAGGCATCCGGTCCCATCACTTCATTGGAAATAGATGGGGAAATAGTGGAAACAGTGGATGACTTTATTTTTCTGGGCTCCAAAATCACTGCAGATTGTGACTGCAGCATGAAATTAAAAGACGCTTACACCTTGGAAAGAAAGTTATGACCAACCAAGACAGCATATTAAAAAGCAGAGACATTACTTTGTCAACAAAGGTCCGTCTAGTCAAGGCTTATGGTTTTTCCAGTAGTCACGTATGTATGTGACAGTTGGACTGTGAAGAAGGCTGAGCGCCAAAGAATTGATGCTTTTGAATTGTGGTATTGGAGAAGACTCTTGAGAGTCCCTTGGACTCCAAGGAGATCCAACCAGTCCATTCTAAAGGAGATCAGTCCTTGGAAGGACTGATGATAAAGCTGAAACTCCAATATTTTGGCCACCTGATGGGAAGAGTTGACTCATTGGAAAAGACTCTGATGCTTGGAGGGTTTGAGGGTAGGAGGAGAAGGGGACGACAGAGGATGAGGTGGCTGGATGCAGTCACCGACTTGATGGACGTGAGTTTCAATGAATTCGGGGAATTGGTGATGGACAGGAAGGCCTGGTGGTTGGTGCAATTCATAGCATCAGAGTTGGATACAACTGAGTGCTTGAACAGAACTGAACTGATACTGTCTGTCTCCCAAGTGAGCACACCAACATACCAAGAAGGATCTACTAGGTCTACAGTTTCTACAATGAGCAAAGGAGAATCCAAGATGGATATTCAGCTTCCCCAGCCTTGTGAGTGACACTCAGAGCAACCCAGTGAAGTTTTATGGGGCTTGCAATAAGAAGATGCACTGCTTAACCACTTGGGATTATAATGTAACTGAGATCTACTAGCATTCCTATCATGGGAGACCAAGTTTCCCTTGCAGAAGTGACAAGTAGAGAGCCCAGACAGTGACTCTGTGATTCTGCAGAGCCACTGCAAAGGCACATCTGACGAATTAACTCAGTGCACAATTCTGCCTGATACTGGACCCCAAACAATTAGCCTTACCAGCTTTGAAGTCTTTTTATTTTCTACACTGGCAACCCACGGTTAGTTCACTGAATGGCTTCTCCATCCTGTAGCACAAACCAATCAACAAACCCAATCACAGAATCTGGGAAGCTGCACAGTCCATCCAACAACAGTACTTACAACAACAGCATCTGAGCAAAGAGTGAGTAATACTAGAAACAGCAGCTGTTGACCCCAACAGACCAGGGAATATAGTGCCAAGTTCTATCAGTTATATGAGGCATATAAGCCCAGTCTGAGCTAAGAAGCAGACTCATAAGTGCCAGATACTGTTCTGTACAGCTCTCAGTCAGTTCAGTCGCTCAGTCGTGTCCAACTCTTTGCGACCCCATGAATCGCAGCACACCAGGCCCCCTTGTCCATCACCAAATCCCAGAGTTTACTCAGACTCAGGTCCATCGAGTCGGTGATGCCATCCAGCCATCTCATCCTTAGTCGTCCTCTTCTCCTCCTGCCCCCAATCCCTCCCAGCATCAGAGTCTTTTCCAATGAGTCAACTCTTCGCATGAGGTGGCCAAAGTACTGGAGTTTCAGCTTTAGCATCAGTCCTTCCAAAGAAATCCCAGGACTGACCTCCTTCAGAATGGACTGGTTGGATCTTGCAGTCCAAGGGACTCTTCAAGAGTCTTCTCCAACACCACAGTTCAAAAGCATCAATTCTTCGGCACTCAGCCTTCTTCACAGTCCAATTCTCACATTCATACATGACCACAGGAAAAACCATAGACTTGACTAGACGAATTTAGTTGGCAAAGTAATGTCTCTGCTTTTGAATATGCTATCTAGGTTGCTCATAACTTTTCTTCCAAGAAGTAACTGTCTTTTAATTTCATGGCTGCAGTCACCATCTGCAGTGATTTTGGAGCCCAAAATAAGAAAGTCAGTCACTGTTTCCACTGATACCCCATCTATTTCCCATGAAGTGATGGGACCAGATGCCGTGATCTTCGTTTTCTGAATGTTGAGCTTTAGGCCAACTTTTTCACTTTCACTTTTATCAAGTGGCTTTTTAGTTCCTCTTCACTTTCTGCTATAAGGGTGGTGTCATCTGCATATCTGCTGCTGCTGCTGCTGAGCTGCTTCAGTCGTGGCCGACTCTGTGCGACCCCATAGACGGCAGCCCGTCAGGCTCCCCCGTCCCTGGGATTCTCCAGGCGAGAATACTGGAGTGGGTTGCCATTTTCTTCTCCAATGCATGAAAGTGAAAACTGAAAGTGAAGTCACTCAGTCGTGTCCGACTCTTAGCGACCCTATGGACTGCAGCCCACCAGGCTCCTCCATCCATGGGATTTTCCAAGCAAGAGTACTGGAGTGGGGTGCCACGCCTTCTCCGAGGTTATTGATATTTCTCCCAGCAATCTTGATTCCACCTTGTGTTTGAGGTACATAATAGCTGAAAAGGAAAAAAAAAAACAAACCAACCCTCACTGCCTCATTCCAAGCCTCACTTGCCCAAGAAGACTATAAACTGAACTGAATTAAACCCAAGTTGAGGTAATACATGAAGGGCTGTCTCTGCCCAAGAAAACCTAAGAAGTACGAAAAAGGAGATCACAATTTAAATATGCAAGTACCACTAGCAAGGTATAGCAATTATGAAGAATCAGATAAAACTTACATCACCAAAGAAGACTATTTAAACTTCAATAATTGACCACAGAAAAACAGACTGTCAACTGTATGACAAAGTTCAGAAGTTTCTCATAGAAGAAACTTTTATTAAACTGGAATAACACATAGTAAGACCACAAAATGAAACACAAAAACCAAAAAAGAACAAAATGAAAAACTCAACAAAGAAACAGATATATGTATACCTATGGCTGATTCAGGTTGAGCAATGGCAGAAACCAACACAATATTGTAAAGCAATTATACTCTACTTAAAAATATAAATTTTTGAAAATAATAATAATATAAGGACATAAAAAATTAATTTCAATGAAAATTCAAAAGAGAGTATAATTAACATATTGTAAAATGACTCTTTTTTTCCCTTAATAATTCATTTTGATTAGTTTCAGATATGACATAAATGCTGTTCACAATTTGTACAATACATGTATAATTCTTCAAAAATCATATGAATTATTTTAAGGGTCTTTTAGTGAAGAAGTCAATAAATGAACTAAAGAGTTAAACAGAGAATTTCAAGATCAAACACAACCAAGCAGAACAGAGAATCAGTTAACCAGAAGAGAGTCATCTGAAATTATTAGGCTGGAGGAGCAAAAACAAAAAAAGGTAAATTTAAAAAACCAATAGGACTTAACACCCATCATCAAAAGGAAACTATATACACATTTTGTGAATCCCAGAAATGGAAGACAAAGGGAGAGAAAAGTACGTGTAAAAGAAAAATGGCTGAAAACCTTCCATATCTTTGGAGAGAAATGAATATCAAACTGCTAAGTCCTAAAAATCTTCCCTGGGGGTTTAGATGATAAAGAAACCACCTGCAATACAGGAGACCTGGTTTAAGAAGATATCCTAGAGAAAGCAATGGCTACCTACCCCCGTATTCTTGTCTGGAGAATTCCATGGACACAGGAGCCTGGAGGACTACAGTTCATGTGGTCACAAAGAGACAGACAAAACTGAGAGACAGGAATAAAGTACTTTAAGTAGGTTACCTCAAGAAAATCACATCAATACATGTCATAATTGTTAAAGTCAAAAATAACAAGAATTTCTAAAGCACCATGAGAAAAGTGACCTATCTTACCCAAGACTATAAGCAAATGTACGAGCAAAACCTTGGCAGATAAGAAAAGAATGGGATAACATAAACAAAACACTGAAAAAAACCAGAAATACTACTCCCAAGAACTCCCCTGTTGGTCCGCAGTTAAAGAATCCATCTTCCAATTCAGAGGACTTGAGATAACACTTCTCATCTGTGGTAAGTGCAGGTGGGCTTTAGGAAGCATCACTGTGAAAGAAGCTAGTGGAGGTGATGAAATTCCAGTTGAACTATTTCAAATCCTGAAAGATGATGCTGTGAAAGTGCTGCACTCAATATGCCAGCTTAGAAAACTCAGCAGTGGCAAGAAGACTGGAAAAGGTCAGTTTTCATTCCAATCCCAAAGAAAGTCAAAGCCAAAGAATGTTCAAACCACCACACAACTGCACTCATCTCACACAATAAGAAAGTAATGCTCAAAATTCTCCTAGCCAGGCTTCAACAACACATGAACCATGAACTTCCAGATTTCAAGCTGGATTTAGAAAAGGCAGAGGAACCACAGACCAAACTGCCAGCTTCTACTGGATCATAGAAAAAGCAAAGAGTTCCAGAAAAACATTACTTCTTTTTTATTGATTATGCCAAAGCCTTGGACTGTATGGATCACAACAAACTGTGGAAAATTCTTCAGGAGATGGGAATACCATATCACCTGACTTGCCTCCTGAGAAATCTGTAAGCAGGTTAAGAAACAACAGTTAAAACTGGACATGGAACAACAGACTGGTTCCAAAGCTGGAAAGGAATACATCAAGCCTATATATTGTTACCTTGTTTATTTAACTTTTGTGCAGAGTATATCATGTGAAATTCCCAGCTGTAGGAAGCACAAACTGGAATCAAGATTGCTGGGTGAAATAACACCACTCTTACGAAAGAAAGCGAAGAAAAACTAAAGAGCCTCCGGATGAAAGTGAAAGAGGAGAGTGAAAAACTTGGCTTAAAGCTCAACATTCAGAAAACTAAGATCATGGCATCCAGTCCCATCATTTCATGGTAAACAGATGGGGAAACAATGGAAGCAGTGGAGACTTTATTTTGGGGGGCTCCAAGAGCACTGCAGATGGTGTCTGCAGTCATGAAATTAAAAGACACCTGCTCCTTGGAAGAAAAGCTATGACCAACTTACATGGCATATTAAAAAGCAGAGACTTTCCTTTGCCAACAAAAGTCCGTCCAGTCAAAGCTACAGTTTTTCCAGGAGTCATGTATGGATGTGAATCTTGAACTATAAAGAAAGCTGAGCACCAAAGAATTTACACTTTTGAACTGTGGTGTTGGAGAAGATTCTTGAGAGTACCCTGAAAGGAGATCCAATCAGTCCATTCTAAAGGAAATCAGTCCTAAACATTCATTGGAAGGACTGATGAAGCTGAAGCTCCAATACTTTGGCCACCTGATGTGAAGAGCTGACTCATGGGAAAAGAGCCTGATGCTGGGAAAGATTAAGGTTGGCAGAAGGGGATGACAGAGGATTTTATGGTTGGGTGGCATCATTGACTCGATGGACATGAGTTTGGGTAAGCTCTGGAAGTTGGAGGCCTGGCATGTGGCAGTCCACGGCATCACAGAGAGTTGGACATGACTGAACTGAACTGAACTGTATACAGCTACTGAGAATATAAATTTGTATAATCATTATGGTAAATAGCATGGAGGATCCTCAAAAAATTAAAAATACAATTACTACATGAACAGCATTTCATTGGGGTATATAGTTAAATAAAAACCTTAGTTATTAGCTGAGAAAATATCTACCTCACAAGGTTTCATTATATACCATTATTTATAATAGCCAAGGCATAGAAACAACCTAAGTGTCCATGGATGGATGAAGAGAATGTGATACATACACACATATAAACAGAATACTACTTGACTACAGAAAAGAAAACTCTCCAATCTGCTACAGCATGAATGATCTTGAGGGTATTATGGTAAACAAAACCGTTCAGAAATAAACACATAATATGTTATCTCACTTACATGTAGAATTTTTAAAAAAACAAACTTACAGAACAAATTGGTGTTTGCAACAGAAGAGTGGAAGTAATTGAATGAAGGTAAACAAAAAGTTTAAAATTCTAATAATAAATAAATCATGGGGATGTAATGCTTGTAATCAATACTGTGCCATATACTTAAGTATTACTGAGAAACTGTATTTTTAATTTTCTTATAGAAAAAAATTTTAGCTATATGCGGTAATGGATGTTAGCCAAATTTATTTTGGTTACCATTACACTACACATATACATACATATGCAGATATCTGTATATATATGAAATTCATTAAGTCATTACGCTGTATACCATACATTTTATACAATGTTATGCATCTGTTCTATTAATAACAAAATGCTCTCCTTCCATGGTGGAGACTGTTCAGTGTCATCAATTTATCATCAGATAACTTGCTGATCTCTTGGAAAATGGCGCCACGTGGGGATTCACTGTTGATCCCTGCTGCTCACAAGCTGGACATTCAGTGGCCGTAGGCAGAACAGTTTTGATGAATGAAATCCATGTTGCTGAGACCAGTGTATAGCCTATAAACTTGCCACTGTGTTCAAATTACTCATTAGCCCAACGGGTGATGACACAGTTGACCAGGAAAAGAGCCTGACTGCTACTTATACAGTCAGTCATTATATCCATTATTAAAATGATTCTCAGTTGAGGTGAACCTTTGGTGAGTACTTTACGTGAAACATAGACACCTATGTTTTTTTCCTTCATTAAGAAAAGTTAAAATATGTCTTCTCTTCCCCAAATCTGAGCAATTTTCAGTCTCATTCCTTCCATGTCCCTGACTGTCTAATCAAAATTACTGGACACACGTAACGAATCACTATATAATTATACAACTGACTGTTACTCCTTCCAAGGAAAGTGTACAGTCAGCTACACTGGAAGGATTATTATAGAGGTATTCCATGAATAACAAAACCTTCACAGAGGTCTATGCCATCATTGTCCAGTTACTACATCAAGATATATGCAAATAACTTTCCTTATCAAATAAAGTCTAAACAGAACTTCAGCCATGATCTTTTAAAATTACAGTTACTGTTACACTTTGATTCTTCTCTTAAGTCAGCTAAAGGCAGGAATGCTCTGTGGTGGCATCACAGTCCCAGTATTCTTAATAAGAACTTAATTACTTGCATGAATTCGCAAAGAGTTGGACATGACTGAGCAACTGAACTGAACTGAACTGAATTACTTGCATAGTTTTAAAAAGAATCTGTTTGGGACTTCCCAAACTCCAGTCTAGTGGTGTGGGGCAGTCTACTGGTTCAAACTTTACCTTCAAATGCAGAGGGTGTTCACTTTTCACTTTCATGCACTGGAGAAGGAAATGGCAACCCACTCCGGTATTCTTGCCTGGAGAATCCCAGGGACAGAGGAGCCTAGTGGGCTGCCGTCTATGGGGTCGCACAGTCAGATATGACTGAAGCGACTTAGCAGCAGCAGCAGCAACAGCAGTGGGTGTGAGTCTGATCCCTGATCAGGGAGATAAGATCATAGCCAAAAAACCAAAACTTAGAAGTGAAATGTAACAAATTCAATAAAATCTTAAAAAAAAAACACAACAACTCTCTTCCGTGAAAATGATACTATTGAAAACACAGATTAAAATACCAAACTTTTGACTTGAATGTTTGTGAATGACATGTGCACTGAAATTACATAATCCAAGAGACTGCAACTATGAAGCCATTGCTTCCCTCTGGAAAAAATGGCCTGAACCCTGGCTAATCAGGTTGCATAGCTTACCAGAGTAGGTCACTTACTGGAGAGCTCAGAAACCTTAGGATATTTTGAGAACACTAGAAAAAAGAATTTAATCAAATCTCTACATTGTAGGCAAAATGCTGCACTGAGTTTCTAGCTTGATTTCCTTGAATATGAGAGACTTTTAAAAGTCTAATCTGAGATTTCTTTTTTTTTTTTTTAAACTTCTCAATATTGTATTGGTTTTGCCATACATCAACATGAATCTGCCACGGGTGTACACGTGTTCTCAATCCTGAACTCCCCTCCTATCTCCCTCCCCATACCATCCCT
>SJYT01070693.1:108253-185477 GCA_006410635.1 Cephalophus harveyi | reverse complement strand
CTCAGGAATTCAACTAGATATAGAAATAACATTGCAACTTAATTTTAAGGAGCAAAGAATCTAAACAAATTTAAACAACAAACAAAAAGATTTTCAAATATTACTAGTTATGAAGGTAATGAAAACAAAAACTAAAGTGAGAAACCATTTTATACCCATTAGGATGGTGGAATTTAGAAAAGACAGAACAAGTACTGGCAATAAGAAAATGAGTTCTTCCTATACTGACTATCAGAATGGAATACAGTATAATCACTCTAAGTCAACATATCATCAAAAAGTTAAAAGCACAGCTAATTCAATTCTAAGGTATATTTCCAAAAAGAATGGAAATATGTCTTCAAACAAAGAAATGGATATGAACGGTCACAGCAGTGTGATTCATTATAACGTAGGAGGAAAGATAGCAGATGGCCATCAACATATAATGGAATAAACAAAATGAACATCAATAAACTGTAAGTTATAGTCCTAAAAAAGAATGAAATAGTAACAACATGTACAACCACAGAGATAAACCTTGAAAACATCTTTTTTTAAAAGTCATTTCAGACTACACAAACATATATAATACAAAGTAAATGGACAATTTCTTTGCACAGGGATCATGGGGTTTGGGAGAGAGAATAAACGGTCTCATTTTTGTATGCTAAAAATATTTTAAACATCCTAAAATTCATTGTGGTAAAGAATACACAAACTTTGTGAATATATTAAAAATCATTAAACTATACCCTTCACATGGGTGTTTTACAGTAGATGAATCCTACTTCTTTAATACTATTACCAGAAATAGAGTAACCTATTACTAATAGTAATAGATTCTGCTACTCTAAGACTCTAAATAAACTTATACAAATATTTTCAGATTAAATAAACCTTCATATTTAACTGTTTCTTTCTACTCCAAGTACTTCCTAAAAGCCAGCAACACTTTTACTTACAATTAGGATCAACATATGAGTTTTCAAAGTCTTTGGGTAATCTAAAATTTCCCTTCCAGGTAACAAAACATTGTTTATAACTAATCCCTATAGTAATTATATGATATTATAGGTTATATCCCATTACAAGATACATTTGCTTTGTGACACAGAATAATGACAAATATTGCTGAAAAGCAATCTATCAGCTATCAGTATCACACTGGAAAGTACACATGCATTCAAAGATTAATCTGCTAACTAGTTTGACTTTACTGTTTAAGATAACATAGTAGATATTTCATTCTTACAGATAATTCTCACTTAGACTTTCTAAAATGGATGGCTTTAATTCTTTTCAGAGAGCTAATCATAGACAAACTGTACAAACAAATCATTCTTAGCTTTCACAGCCTAATCCAGCAATTTTTAGAATCAGCACCATCAACCCTTCAATTATTTCCAGTTACAAACTTTAAAAGGTTTTTTTAAGCTTGATACTTTAAATTTTGTTTATTAAAGAATCAGGTAGAATGTCTTTTTAATTAGTCAGAAATGTACTTACTAAGAACACTACCTTCATACAAAACAGCTGGTACAAAATAATACCTTTCTCTCTTACCACATTTCCTACTTAAAATTAGTATAGTTAATGATTTGCCCCAAAATAAGAAAACAAAATTGGCATTCAAATGTGTACAAACCTTCCAGTAGTCAGATTGCAAACTGTAGTATCTCTGATAGGCAGATAATGCTGAAAAAGGAAAAACAGTCAAATTACATCCTACTCAAAAATTCGTAACGGATATTAATATTTTAATATAAACTGCCCATCAGTCCTGCCTCTCAGCAAAATAAAGACTATTAAACACAGTAAATCTTTAAAGTTTATGTCCTACCAACTTAATCATCTACAGAAATAAATTATGATAGAAAAAATTATCTACAGGAGATCAGGTATATAAACAATCATCAAACCATATCCTTGCACTTATATGTAAAAATCTACTTTTTGAAGCTCTACCTCTTTAAAAAAATTATTTACATATTCACTTGTTTATTGCTGTCCTGGCTCTTCATTTTTGCATACGTTTTTCTCTAGTTTCAAAGGCAGGGGCTACTCTCTAGTTGCTGTTCCAGTGGCTTCTCTTGCTGTGGAGTACAGGCTATACAGCTCATGGGGTTCATTAGATGCAGTTCCCAGGCTGCACTGAACAGGCTCAACAGTTGTGGCAAATGGCCTTAAGTGTCCCAAGGCATGTGAGATCTGTCCAGATCAGCTACTGAACCTGTGTGCCTTGCACTGGCAGGGTATTCTTTATCATTGAGTCACCAAGGAAGCCCAAACAAATGTAAAATCTTGACAATTTAATTCATTTGATTTCCTTCATCAATCAAGTCTCATATAAAGTTTCTAAGACTGTTTTTACATATATAATGAATTTTCTCAAAACGCATCACTTTCCAGAAAAATGTAACCACAGCTCTAACAAACTCTTGTTTCTGGTACTTCCCTTCAAAGAATCAACATTATCTTGAGCTACTAGCTTCAATTGCATTCCAAGATGGCTATTCACATGCTCTCCAAATCATCTGAAGGCATTAAAAGGCTGAAATGACATAAAAAGGCTCTTGTCTGCCTAAAAAAGGGCTTATATAAGGTAAAAAGGTCAATATGAAGTCACATAAGCATATTAGAGTTAGGGGGGACAATTTTTAAAAACTAAAAATAGGAAACGCCATATCACTCCAGGGAAATAAAAATGTCTTTAATTCATTTGTTAAGGTTCCAAAGGGAGAACGCTTAGAATAAAATACACTTAGTAATGAAAACTGCCTTAGAGTCAAAGTAAAATGAGAATACTGAAGTAACAAAGGGAAGAACAGATTTGATATGGGTTCGGTACCACCAAGAATTTCCATATTTTGGACAAACATTTTTATGAATTTCAGGTATCTTCCCTCCAGTCTCATAAACATTATTGGGTATCCTTTCATGAAAATAACTACACAGAGTTAAGGGGAAAAAAGTATAATAAGGGAAACTTGATTTTTCAAATACTATCATAAAGTTGGAGAAGGCAATGGCAACCCACTCCAGTGTTCTTGCCTGGGGAATCCCAGGGATGGGGGAGCCTGGTGGGCTGCCATCTCTGGGGTCACACGGAGTCGGACACGACTGAAGTGACTTAGCAGCAGCAGCAGCATCATAAAGTTACAATAACTGGAATTTCAAAATAACCAAATGTATGTTTAAAAGACAATAGTATTTATGACAATAATCTCATACACCACACTCCCATTTTAAGCCTAAGAACAAAATGACTTAAAATATTTGTTTTTACAACAAGAATTTAAAAGGCTAAAGATAACACAGGGTACGAGAGCAGTTAACTGAGAAAAATTACCCTAGAAACAAGGGTCATGCTACAAAAATTCACTATAGTATCCTTGAAATCTGAAACATCCCTGGGCTCCCAGACAAAGGAGTAGCCCCACAACATTGTGCCGCAAAACACTGTGAGACTTACAGGGGCCCATAATGTCTGTCAGAAAAATCTCCACAAGCTTCTGAGAAAATAATGGAAAAAAGAATAATTTTTTAAAACTTTTTTCTTTGTATTGGGGTATACTTGATTTACAAAATGATGCGTTCCTTTCAGGTGAACAGTGAAGGGACTCACCATCATACACAGGTTTCCATTCTCCCCCAATCTCTCCTTCCATTCAGGCTGCATATGATATTTAGCAGACATCCCTGTCCTGTACAGCAGGTCCTTGCTTGTTCTCCATTCTAAACACAGTAGTGTGTCTGTGTGCATCCCAAACTCCCTGACTGTCCCTTCCCCCATCCTTCCCCCTGGGAACCATAAGGCTATTACAGAGTATTGAGCAGAGTTCCCTGTGCTGGACAGCAGGTCCTTATTGGTTCTCCATGTTAAATACAGCAGTGTGTCCATTTCCATCCCAAACTCCCTAACTATCCCTTCCCCCATCCTTTTCCCTGGTAACTACAAGGTCATTACAGAGTATTGAGCAGAGTTCCCTGTGCTGTCCAGCAGGTCCCTGCTGGTTCTCCATGTTAAATGTAGCACTGTGTCCATGTCCATACCAGACTCCCTAACTATCCCTCCCTCAATCCTTCCCCCCGGTAATGATAAGGTTATTAGAGTATTGAGCAGAATTCACTGTGCAGAGCTAATTATCTGTGCTATATCGTAGGTCCTTGCTGATTATGAAAAAGAAAGAATTTTTAAATAGCCAAGAACATTCTGTTCTTCTTAACAACTGGGAAATTTAAAGTAGATATTCAAGTCCAGCCTACTCCAATCATCCTATCTATTCTAAAGAGAGGAAAACAACCAAGAAATTTTTATGTAGTTCACTTTCCAAAGGCATAGACTAATTAAAAAGACTAAGACTGAGGACATTTTCCTCTATGCCAACATCCTGTACACCATTAGTGAAGGCCTACCTGGAATACCTGGAATACCAAGGTCAGATACCAAGAAAATACTACCAATCACAGACAACTCACATGAAAGAGGAATAGAAGAAAGAAGAGGGAGGAGGAGCAGAAAGAGGCACAGCAAACATCAGAACCAGATGTAACAATGCTGCTGAAATGACCAGATCAGGGACTTTAAAGCGACTACAACTAATATGTGAAGAATATCTAAACAGTACATAAAGTGGACAGTATACTAGAATGCTGAAACAATGTAAGTAGAGAACAGGAAGGACAACACTTTCAAGCAGAAATGTGAAAGATCAGAAACACTGTAAAAAAGATTATGAGATTAGTAAGTGGTTGTATACTGCTGAAGAAAAAATATCTGACACAGAGGACTTATCAAAAAACAAAAAACAGGGAACACTGGGGAGGAAAAAAAGGGACACTGGGACAATTAAAAAAGGTATAACTGTGTTACTAATAAAAGATAAATATGATACTATCAAATGATAAAGCGAGCACAGGAATTATTTGGAATAATGAATGAGAATTTCCCCAAAATTAATATAAAGCAATAAGCCAAATATCCAGGAAGCATAATGAATATCAAGCATATAAAATGTCCACAGCAAAAAGCTACACTGAGGTATATTATTTTCAAAGTGCAGAAAATGAAAGCTTTAAGATTAAAAAAACATAGATAAGAAGACTGACGTATCTTTTGTTCTGATCTTTTACTGTAATAACAGTACCTGTATTGACTGATGTCTTGAGAGGGGAAAGAGTAGCAACAGGAATGATGACAACAGAAACACTCTGGAAAAGGTAATTCAAACTTATCTTCAGTCACCAAAGACAATTACTGATACACATAAAGAAAAGGGCAAGTCAAGAAAACAAGATGCTTCAGAAACTGTTGATGAGGTTTTTGATGATATTAGAAAGATTTATGACAAAGAAAGTTAACTCTGATACTGAAAGGATCCCTGAAATCATAGCGCTCTGATAACTGATATCACAACCCCTTTTAAGACAATTTTAATCTTTCATGATTACATCTCAACTGATGGCTGATAAACACTTGAGTGAGGTCCAGGTCAGCCTTGCTTTCCTGGTGTCTCAGATGGTAAGGAACCCACCTTCCCAAAAGAGACATAGGTGTAAAGAACAGACTTTTGGACTCAGTGGGAGAAGGTAAGGGTGGGATGATTTGAGAGAACAGCATTGAAACACGTGTATTACCATATGTGAAACAGATGACCAGTGCAAGTTTGATGCATGAAGCAGGGCACGCAAAGCTGGTGCTCTGGGACAAACCAGAGGGACAGGGTGGGGAGGGAGGTGGGAGAGAGGGTTCAGGATGGGGTGACCCATGTGTACCCATGGCAGATTCATGTTGATGTATGCCAAAACCACCACAATACTGTAAAGTAATTAGCCTCCAATTAAAATTAACTAAAACAAAAAACAAGAACCCACCTGCCATGTAGGAGATGCAGGTTCAGTCCCTAAGTTGGGAAGATCCCCTAAAGGAGGACATGGCATCCCTCTCCAATATCATGGGGTCATAAAGAGTTGGTGATGACTGAGAGACTAACACTTTTACATTTCCTTTTTTTCAAGTATATAGTAAGACAAATCAAATTTTTAATCTTTTTTTTTGGGGGGGGGTTGTCACAGAACTAGACAGTGAATTTAAGTCTAACTTCATGTTAGTTATGGTATTCATAAAACAAAGAAGGTACTAGGCACTTGTTGCTTTTATTTAAAAAGAATATTCCTTTTATACTACATACATTCTGTAAGCAAAACTTCTTAGTATGTGTGTATATCCCTTTAATATCTACAAAATGTTTGGATTAGGAATTCCTTATATCTGTTCTCCTACAAGTGTGTGAATTTGTGGGAAAATTACACGAACTTTTTGTGTAGTCAGTTCCTACACTGATTTGGTAAACACGAATTTCTACAACTGTTTCAGTATTTATAACTGACCATTTCTTACAGAAAAGTATGAAAACTTAGTATTTGTTTTACCACGAAGTGGTGTGACACAGTAGTGTTTGCTTCTAGGAATTAGCATGGGAGCTCTGGGGTTCACAGCCTGGCAGAACTGTCACCCTTATCCTGACATAAATTTATTTAAAAGTTGATTATCCAGTATTTTCCAGATTATATCAGACTACATGGGGTTGGCCAAAAAAGTTCCTCTGATTAAGTAAAAATAAAAATCCATTTCTCATGTTCACAAAGAACTTTATAGAACAATGTATTCACTGTTTCGTTCCACTATCTTCAGTCTTTCAGGCAACTTCATAATTCCATCTTCCTAAAACTTTTTATCTTCTTGATCAACGGACTGTTTCAGGGGCTTGTTACACACCAAAGGGAATTCAAATTTTCATTAAGAGAAATTTGGAAAAACAAAAATAAGTGGAAATCTGAAGGTACAATGTCTGATGAACATGGTGGATGAATCAGAACTTTCCAGGCAAGTTATGTTTCTGTCTGGTCATCCAACAAGCATGCAGTCTTCCTACATGCAGGACACTTCCATGCAGTCCTTCTGATGGAAGATAATGCATTCTGTTGACTAATTCTGGATGCTTTTCATTAAGTGCTGCTTTCAGTTGATCTGACTGGGAACACCAGTTGTTGGAATTAATCATTTGGTCTTCCAGAAGAGGTTCATAATAAAGGACTCCCTTCCAATTTCATCATATACACAACATCACCTTCTTTACCTGAAGACCAACATTTGGTGTGACTGATCATGGTTCATGTTTTTGTGACATTTCAGTACAAAATTGCAGGTGGAAATACAGTCAAGAGGGTTTTTTCACTTAACTTATGTGGAACCCAAACATCAAAGCAATTCACATAAGCAAGGCTGTGCCAATAATTTTCAACAGTTGATTATGATACACTGAGTATGCCGGCTATCTCCTGTGGGGTATAACGCTGATTGTTCTCAATTAACGTCTTGGATTTGACCACTAGCAACTTCAACTGGTCTACCCAAATGTGTAGAACGGTCCAATAAGAAATCTCCAGTAAGAAACATCAAAAACCACTTTTCAGAAGTTTGATTATTAATAGCATCTTCCCCACATGTTGCATGAACCTTTTGTGTTCCAGTTGCACTTTCTTCTTTCCTAAAATTATAAAGCATAATGTGCCGAAAGTGTTACTTTTTTCCTTCCATCTTCAATAAAATGGCTACACAAAAACTCACCAATATTTGTGTATTTTTTTTCAATGCACGCTGATATGACAGCTGTCCAGTCCAATTCAATAAGTCAAATAAAGTTAAAGACAGTAAGTGCTGATAGATCCCATCCTACGGAAAACACCAAACAAACCTTTGTTCAACCAAATATATAGTCAATGATTCATAGACTATGAATACAAAATAAATGATCAGTTTTTATCAATGATTAAACTGATTTTAACAAAATTCCTAGCAGTGAAACTTTGAAATCCATGTATTCAGATTTATGGTAAAATTTTTCAGTTAGCATTATTAGTAATACTTCAGTTTTTCTGTTTATATTCTATACTAAGCATAGGTTTAACACAAAGCAGATGTGAGAGTTGGGCCATAAAGAATGCTGACTGCCAAAGAATTGATGCTTTTGAAATTGTGGTGCTGAAAAAGACTCTTGAGAGTCCCCTGGACAGTAAGGAGATCCAACCATCCTAAAGGAAATCAACTGTGAATATTTATTGAAAGGACTAATGCTGAAGCTGAAGCTCTAATACTCTGGCCACATGATGCCAAGAGTTGATTCACTGGAAAAGACCCTGATGCTGGGAAAGATTGAGGGAAGGAAGAAAATGGGATGACAGAGGATGAGACAGTTGAATGACATCAGTGACTCAGCTGACCTAAGTTTGAGTACATTTAGGAAGATAGTGTAGAACAGTAAATTCTAGTGTGCTCAGTTCACCGGGTTGCAAAGAGTTGGATACAACTTGGGAACTAAATAACACAATATTATAGAAACCTAACAGTTTAATTTGCCATATTTGTTTTATTTCCTTGAATATTTTTTTCATAGCTGCTTAAGAAGATTTAAAAAATCATTCACCTTGATCAGAAAAATAATAAATGTATCTTCTTTTAAAACTATACGAAGAACTCTTAAAACCCAGCCATGCAAGAAATCTGACTAAAAATGGACCACAGAGTTTAACACTTCACCAAAGAAAATATACTGATGACAAACAAATCATATGAAAACATGGATCACATAACATGTCATCAGGGAAAGACAAATTAAAACTATACACTTATTTAGAAAAATCAAAATCAAAAACACTGACAATACCATATACTAATGAAGATGTATGCCAGGAGCCAGCGTGAGGAATCCCACCCATGACAAGGTCATGCGGAAGGAAGCCTGACAAAACGTAAGGATGTGATCAGGCTTCAGGTGTTCCCCCTGGAATTTCCTGAGCATCCACCCCCAAAACCAGTCTGCCTGCTTTACTGTGTCATGCTTTCCACCTACTCTTCTGTCATTAACAGGGGGCTGTCCCCCCACCACCTTTTTCTGGGAGAAATTAGAGCTTTTAGATAATAAATCTCCTGGGCATAATACAAGTGTTTCAATCCAGAAACCCCTCTGAGGGCTTTCTAGCCTGCCTGCAGGACTCGTACAGCTACGCATGTGATTGAGGCGAAGCTTAAAACATCCTAGGAATGTAGGGGCTTCCGAGGAGTCAAAATCATTAGAATAGGACTGATTAAAGGTTTCATTTGTTGAGCCAATACTTGCTGCCAAATTTTCAGGTCTTTTAGTTGTTGATATAGTTGGTATATAGAAAAAACAAGTAGCAACATTAGATCTTTGAGTTAAGTACCTTCTTATAACCCACTGCACCTTTGTTCTATAGAGATGTAACTTTAGTGCTTTAAGGAGATGTAGATTAAAGAAAAACACTTCAGGGGGAACGAGATTAACATTCATTAAGAAAGAGAGCCAAAAAGTGTTAGCAAACCAGAAGATAATGTAAATCACCTGAGACCTTTTATATACAAAAAGATATACAGAAAGGGTCAGGATTGCTGCCCCTGCGTGACTCTGTATCTTTCATTATGTAAAATTTAGGGTATATAAACCTTTTGAACAATAATGAACGAGGGGGTTTTTGTAGAAGCCTGGCCTCCCCGTGTCGATTCTTTCTCCCTTTCCCTCCCTCTCCTCCTTACTCTAAGTTCAGGCTGAATTCCCATCTGGAGCGGGCAGCTCTCCAAGTCTACTTACCGGCCCTGGCTTTTAAGATCTGTGAGAGAGAGAGCCCAAGGCGGGGCACTCTCCGATATTCAAACGGGCGCTGGGGGCCTAACATAGATGGTGCAAGCTCTTTGTCTGGAGTTTTATTAGCCTTCCCCGTAAACCAAGTTATTCAGCCTCTTTTTCTCCCTTACTATTTTCTGGCCGAATTCCCATCTGGTGCAGAGGTACCCACGAAGCCTGCTAATTTTGCCTGGGCTTCTAAGATCGGACCGGGGTGGCCTCAGTGCCTCCTCTCCTTCGGGAGAACGGGAAGACGCCTGCGGCCTACATAGGTGGTGATTGGTATTTCATGCAAACCAAGTTATTCGGCCTCTTTTATCCTACTATACTATTTCTTCCTGATCTAATCTAATATTAATAAATAAATAAATCTTTCCTCGCTGATGCCGTCCACCCTTCGAATTCCCTGGATCCATCGGGGCTGGACCCCAGCAGATGTAGAACAGGACTGTCACTTATTCCTAGAGAATGTAACATGGTAAAACCAAAGAAAGCAGTTCACTAGTTTCTTACATAAATTACACCCTCGTATCATATGATCCAACAACCATACTTTTTACACAAAAGGGTTAAAAACTTTATGTTGCCTTAAAAACCAGCCTAAGTTCTGATTTTAAATTTTAGATATCTCTCTTCAGGAGAGAAAAGGCTGACAATCTTTCTTTCCCCAAGTCAACTGTATGTTGCAAAGCTTTATTACAATCAAGTGCAAATGACAGCTCAGGTTAATGTGTGAGCTCTACCAGCTCACATTCATGGTATATGGAAGAACAAACAGAAGAGGAAAACACTGGCCTCCAATCACTCTTAGCTACATCATACTCAGAGGGAGACCACGTCAGAAGAGGTGAGATACCTAACACCTGCTAGTAAATCAGAGATCACTCCAAGAGAAGAAGGTCACTATCCCAAACTCCAGCCCTGGAAAACTGATGTGGAGGTTCTCAGTTATAGTCCCTAAGTAACTGATTTTATATGGAAAAGACATGAGAGAAGTTGAAAATTAATACTACTGTTGAAAACAACGGAGATTATAATAACTAGGTAATCAGATGGAAGTTGATAGTTCTCAAAAAGCAAATATCTAACCTATAAACTGACCATAAATTTAATTCAGAGAACTAGGAAAAGATACACACATGAAAGAACATCCAAAAGTGTAAACAATTCTGAAAGATCACCAAAAAAAAAAAAAAAAAACCCACACACAAAAACCAAAACTGCATGTCCAAAGAGCACAGTGTGGGAATAAAATAAGAATTAATCTAGTCAGACAAGAACAATTTAAGACAAAGTTAAAAAACAAAACATATAACCGTAAGCCAACAGTCAATGTTAATATTTGAATGCCAAGAAATACAGGCAGACATGCTATAAATGTAATAAAAACATTAGTAAATCAAACACTTAAGGGAACACTGTTAAAACCAAAGACTTCATTAGCAAAGAATACACCCTCTGAGAAACAATGAGATTGCACACAACAAGAAATATCTAACAGTACTGAAAATTCCATTAATACATAAAAACAAGCAAACAAAAAGCTGTATGGGGAGGGTGGTATAGTTGGGGAAACTTATAGAAAGGCAATACATCATAGTTGGTATAAAATATATCTAACATGTATAGATTTCCATGGGAAACTGTCTCCCATAAAACGAAGACAAAACAAAGTGAAAATCCAAAATCAAAAAATGTGATCTATCATGGACAGATACTGGAGTGACAAATGAAGGACTTCAAAACAGATATTTTCCAAAATAAGATGGAAATCATCATTTCAAAGGGAAAAGAATTAAGAAAACAATGTCTGATCATTAATTTTGCGAGGGAAAAATTCTGAAAAGAGAAGAAAATTTTAGTATCAAAAAACAACATGAGGGACGGAGAAACACACTGCAACAGCAGATCTGAACTGACAAAAGTAAAAAAAGCATAATAAATGATGTCATCAAAATGATGACGAAAAAAGAAAAATAAGTAGAGCATAAAAGAAATGTGGCATACTATTAAGTACACAAATACGCATGCCCAACTGCAGGAGGGTTCCCATCTCATCATCCCAAGTGGCTGTTTATATCAAGACTTACTGGAGACCCAGCTCCTGTGTCTGCTGAGGGAGCAGATGGACGTACCAGATGGGCACTCAGAGTGACCCCCAGCTTTGGGAAGGCAGCTTTGGGAGTTTAGATCTACACCTTCTCCCTAGGAGAAACCCCTCCTGAAATGTTCTCCAGGTCTGCCCATGAGGGCTAGTCAAGCCAGTTGCCTATGGAACCACAATCATGCACCAACACACGTATGGCCTTGGATATGTATGCAGAGCTGGCATGCCTGGATGTCGTCTGGTTCTGTAGTCAAGAGTGTCCTGAGCAGGAGCCTGCTTTTGTAGATAGCTTTGTGGGTTCAGGGGCTTTGCAAGTGGTGCAAGTAGTAAAGAATCTGCCTGCCAGTGCAGGAGAGGTGAGACATGAGCTCAATCTCTGCATTGGAAAGATCCTCTGGAGAAGGAAATGTCAGTCCATTCTGGTATTCTTGCCTGGAGAATTTCATGGACAGAGGACCTGGGTGGGATACATTCCATGGGTAGCAAAAAGTCAGACGTGACTAAAGTAACTTAGCAGCAGCAGAATGCATACAAATACAATATAAGAAGAAAAGAACAGACAAAAGCATAAAACCCTGAGGAATAATACTGCAATGTGTTTATTGTATTCTCTTTACTTCATATAGCCCAGATTTAGAGCAGAAGAAGGCAGCAACATGGAAAGGCCAACAAGCAGGGAGGAACACACATGCAGATACACACACCCACTCTTAACCTCCGAGCCACCATGGAAGTCCATGAAGTAGCTCAGTCATGTTCAACCCTTTGTGGACTTAAACAGTCCATGGACTGTTAGGCCTCCAGGCTCCTCTGTCCATGGGATTTCCCAGGAAAGAATACTGCAGCAGGTTGCTGTTTCCTTCTCCAGGGGATCTTGCCAATGCAGGAACTGAATTCGTGTCTCCTGCATTGCAGGTGGATTCTTTACCACTTGCACCACTTGATGCACTCCCAAAGGACATTCTCCCCTACGTAAAGGACTAAGATAAAAAGGAAAAAAGCAAGACAGAAAACATTTACATAAAAACTGCTGAACTGCAGTGAAACTCCAAAGAAAAAGTGTTGCCTTAAATAGCCCTGACAGAAACAGTGAAGGCAAAGTACAGACTTCCTAAAACAGGATGGATGAATCCTAAGTTGGAATCAAGACTGCAGGGAGAAATATCAGTAACCTCAACTATGCAGACAATAACTAGTCTAATGGCAGAAAGTAAAGAAAACAAAAACAGCCTCCTAATGAGGGTGAAAGAATAAGTGTGAAAAGCTGGCTTGAAACTCAACATTAAAAAAACTAAGATCACGGTCCCATTACTTCATGACAAGTACAGGGGGAAAAGTGTAAGCAAGATAGATTATATTTTCTTGGGCTAGAAAATCACAGATAGTGATAGCAGCCAAGAAATTAAAAAATGCTTGCTCCTTGGAATAACAGCTATGACAAATCTAGACAGCATATTAAACAGCAGAGACATCACCTTGTCAACAGAGGTCCGTCTAGTCAAACCATAGTCAAAGCTACAGTTTTTCCATTAGTCATGTACAGATGTGACAATGGTACCACAAAGAAGACTGAGTGCTGAAAAACTGATGTCTTTGAACTGTGGTGCTGGAGAAGACTCTGTAGAGTCCCTTGCAGAGCAAACAGATCAAACTAGTCCATCCTAAAGGAAATCAACCCTGAATATTCACTGTAAGGACTGATGCTCAAACTGAAGCACCAATATACTTCGGCTACCTGATGTGCAAAACTGACTTGTTGGGAAAAATCTAATGCTAGCAAAGACTGAGGGCAAGAAAAGGGGGCAGCAGAAGATGAGATGGTTAGACAGCATTACCTATCTAACCATTAATGGTTATGAATTTGAACAAACTCCAGGAGATACTGAAGGACAGGGAAGCCTGGTGTGTTGCAGTACATGGGGTCACAAAGAGTTGGTGGACACTACTTAGCAACAGCACAACAAATTGTAAAGTCTAAAACTGATATACACAATTACCAAAGTAAAAAAAGTCAGATGATGTCCTCAAGGGTACAATACAAGCATAATTAAGAAACACTCAAATAATGCACAGCACATGAGAAATTACTGAATCAAAACAAGAGGAAAAAGAAAGACATAAAAATGTAAAAAACCCTTAAGGACTTACAGTAAGTAACAAGAATATAAAATTTATGTTCTAAAACCTGAAAGGAATGGAAACACAACTGAAACAAACAAAAAAATGTGGCAGCCTGGATGAGGTGGGGGCGGAGTTGGGGGGCAAGTAGATACATGTATATGTATGGGTGAGTCCCTTTGCTGCCCACCTGAAACTATCACAATATTGTTATCTGGCTATACTCCAATACAAAATATAAAGTACAAAAGAAAAAAACGTACAAAGGACTTAAAAAGATATTTCAGTAAATATAAAGAAAAGGACTATATCCATGAGAAGATGTTTACATTCAGTCACCAAAGAAATCCAAAGTTAAAACCATGAGACACCACTTCGCATTTAGTATGATGGCTACAGGAACAGGGTGGAGAGAGTATTAGTGAAGCATGCAAAAACTTTAACCTTTACCTACTGTTGATGAGACAGTACAATGTTGCAACCACTGTAAAAAACAATTTGGTGGTATTGCAAAGAAATAAAACACAATCACTAGATGACCCAGCAATTCTACTCCAAGGTATAAATCAAACAGGATTAAAATCAGGAATTCAAACAGACATCTGTACACCAGTGTTCACCATATACTCACAGTAACAAAAAGTAGAAATAAATCAATTATCCACCCACCTGAATACCTAAACCAAAACAGCTAATGTGCCTACAATGGAATATAATTAACTCAGAAGGAATAAAGTACCAGTTCTGGGGCAACATGAATTATCCTTGAAAACATACAGTTGAGTGAAAGAAAGCAATCATGAAAAGTCACACATAGATTTGTTGTTCAAGTTGGCCAAATTGTGTCCAACTCTTAGCAACCCCACGGGCTACAGCACATCAAGCTCCTTTGTCCTCTACCATTGCTAAGAGCTTGCTTAAACTCATGTCTGTTGAGTCAGTGATGCCATCTAGCCATCTCATCCTCTGTCGTCTCCTTCTTCTCCTGCCCCCAATCCCTCCCAGCATCAGTCTTTCCTAATGAGACATCTCTTCACATCAGGTAGTCAAAGTATTGGAGCTTTAGCTTCAGCATCAGTCCTTCTGATAAATAATCAGGACTGATTTCCTTTAGGACTGACTGGTTTGAGCTCCTTGTAGCCCAAGGGACTCTCAAGAGCCTTCTCCAACACCACAGTTCAAAAGCATCAATTCTTCTACTGTGCACAGCAGTTGAGAGTGACAATATATAGACTTGAAATATTTCTTTTCCAATATTTCAACCTGTCTTTTGCTACACATCCAGTTCTGTTGCTTGTCTTCCATACAAGTTTCTCAGGAGACAGGTTAGGTGATCTGGTATTCCATCTAAGAATTTCCCACAGTTTCTTGCGATTCACACAGTTAAAAGATTTAGCGTAGTCAGTGAAGCAGAAGTAGATGTTTCTCTGGAACTCCCTTAGTTTCTCTTTGATCCAAGGAAAGCTGCAATTTGATCTTTGCTTTCTCTATCGTTTCTAAACCCAGCATGTATATTTGGATGTTTTGGTTCACATACTGCTGGGCCTAGCTTGAAGGATTTTGAGCATTACCTGGCTAGCATGTGGAATGGGGACAACTGTTCTGTAATTTGTTGGAGAAGGGAATGGCAACCCACTATAGTATTCCTGTCTGGAGAATCCCATGGACAGAGGAACCTGGTGGGCTACAGCCCACAGGGTTGCAAAGAGTTCGACATGACTGAAGCGACTCAGCATATACACATGTACTGGAGTTTGAACATTCTTTGGTACTGCCCTTCTTTGGGACCAGAATGAAAACTGACCTTTCAGTGAAGTGGAGGCTTAATTTTGGGGCTTCCCAGTTGGCGACATTGGTAAAGAACCCTCCTGCCAATACAGGAAACATAAAAGATGCGGGTTTGATCCCTGGGTTAGGAAGTTCCCCTGGAAGAAGAAATGGCAACCAGCTCCAGTTTTCTTACCTAGAAAATCCCACAGAGAAGCCTGGAAGCTACAGTGCATAGGGTTCCAAGGAGGTGGACATAACTGAAGCAACTTCGCGTGCACATGGGTTTAATTAATGAAACGCGAATATACCACCCCAAAATATGTCTATTTGGCATATGATTATTTTTACATTATTATTTTTTAGAAACAGCACACACGCCAAAAAAAAAAAAGCTGTGAAAATACTAGAAGCTGAAAGTTACGCTTTCAGTAAACACACAGAATCTACTTCCCTCTATTAATTGATCTGAGGTTATAAATGCACAGTCCAACTACCACTCTGATACTGCATGGATGGAGGGAGAGGAGAAGGGAAAATGCAGGGAATTTTTAGGGAAGAAATTATAAAGGGTCCTAGAGAAAAAAAGATGGTAAACAGATGTTCACAAGAAACCAAAATTTTAAAACGTATAGAAATCATATCCTGTATGTCAAATTCCATTTGTGCCAGTTTTATGCAATCTCACAACAAAGATTCAAGGAAGATGATGGGCCAAGTTGTCTGAAGAGATGAAACCTTGAGGATTCCTAACTTGATTCTCACAGCTCAGTTCGACAAGTATGAGACGCTGCAGCTGGAGCTTCCTCCTTGTTTAGTCACTAAGTGTTTGACTGTGAACTTGTGGAGTCTGGCCTGCCAGGCTTCTCATTCCATTGGAATTTCCAGGGAAGAATACTGGAGTGGGCTGTCACTTCTCCTCCAGGGAATCTTTCTGACCCAGGGTTCAAACTTGCATTTATTCTGTCTCCGACTCTGGCAGATAGATTTCTTACACTAGCATCACTCATGATGTAGTCTATATCTGAGTTATTCAGTTTGCTCAGTTTCTTTGATGTAACAGGAGAAACACATGTTTTAAAACTTCTGTTTATTCTTCTGCTCTTATTCTGTCTTTTACCGAGAGATGAAAAGTAAGAACTCAGACAGATAGAAGGGAAAATACTTTTCCTCCCTACATTTGACAAAAACCATAGCACACAATTAAAATTTGTGGCTAAATCACTGATTAAACAAATTAATTTTATGCTACAAGGCCTTCTAGAAGTCACACCAAAAAAGATGCCCTTTTCATCACATGGGACTGGAATGCATAAGTAGGAAACAAGAGATACCTGGAGTAACAGGCCAAGTTTGGCCTTGGAGTTAAAAATGAAGCAGAGAAGAGGCTAACAGAGTATTGCCAAAAGAATGCACTGGTCATAGCAAACATTCTCTTCCAACAACACAGAGAAGACTCTATATATGGACATCACCAGATGATCAACACTGAAATCAGACTGATTATATTCTTTGCAGCCAAACATGGAGAATCTCTACACATTCAGGAAAAACAAGATCAGGAGCTGACTGGGCCTAAAATTATGGACTCCTTATTGCCAAACTCAGACTTAAACTGAAGAAAGTAGGGATAACCACTATGCCATTCAGGTATAACATAAATCAAATCCCTTATGATTATACAGTAGAAGTGATAAATAGATTTAAGGGATTAGATATGATAGAGTACCTGAAGAACTATGGATGGAGGTTCCTGATATTGTACAGGAGGAAGTAATAAAGACCATCCCCAAGAAAAGGAAATGTAAAAGGCAAAACGGTTGTTTGAGGAGGACTTACAAATAGCTGAGAAAAGAAGAGAAACTACAGGCAAAGAAGAAAAAGAAACATATATCCATCTGAATGTAGAGTTTCAAAGAACAGGAAGGAGAGATAAGAAAGCCTTATACAGTGATTAAGGCAAAGAAATAGAGGAAATCAATAGAATGGGAAAGACTAGAGATCTCTTTAAGAAAATCAGAGAAACTAAGGGAACATTTCCTGTAAAGATAGGCACAAGGAAGGACAGAAATGGTATGCACCTAAAAGAAGCAGAGGATATTAAGAAGAGGTGGCAAGAATACACAGAAGAGCTATACCAAAAAGATTTTCATACCCAGATAACCATGATGGTGTGATTATTCACCTAGACCCAGACATCCTGGAATGCAAAGTCAAGTGGGCCTTAGAAAGCTTCACTATGAACAAAGCTAGTGGAGGTGATGGAATTCCAGATGAGCTCTTTCAAATCCTGAAAGATGATGCTGTAAAAGTGATGTACTCAATATGCCAGCAAATTTGGAAAATTTAACAGTGGCCACAGGACTGGAAAAGGTCAGTTTCCATTCCAATCCCAAAGAAAGGCATTGCCAAAGAATGCTCAAACTACCACACAATTGCACTCATCTCACACACTAGCAAAGAAATGCTCGAAATTCTCCAAGCCAGGCTTCAGAAGTTCTCAATAGAACTCCAAGTCAGTTCTTCAACTGGGAACTTCCAGCTTTTCAAGCTGGATTTAGAAAAGGCAAAGGAACCAGAGATCAAATTGCCAACCTCCACTGGATCATTGAAAAAGCAAGAGAGTTC
The DNA here is from genome assembly GCA_006410635.1 of Cephalophus harveyi. NCBI lineage: Eukaryota > Metazoa > Chordata > Mammalia > Artiodactyla > Bovidae > Cephalophus > Cephalophus harveyi. The sequence goes on along the minus strand of SJYT01070693.1, from coordinate 167,174 downwards.
CAGAAAAACATCTACTTCTGCTTTAATGACTATCCCAAAGCCTTTGACTGTGTGCATCACAATAAACTGTGGAAAATTCTGAAAGAGATGGGGATACAAGACCACCTGACCTGCCTCCTGAGAAATCTGTATGCAGGTCTGGAAGCAGCAGTTAGAACCAGGCATGGAATAATGGACTGGCTGGAAACTGGGAAAGAAGTAGGTCAAGAATGTATATTGTCACCCTGCTTACTTAACTTTTATGCAGAGTACATCATGCAAAATTCACAGCTAGATGAAGCGCAAGCTGGAATCAAGACTGCTGGGAGAAACGTCAATAACCTTAAATACACAGATGACACCCTCCTTATGGCAGAAAGCGAAGAACTAAAGAGCCTCTAATGAATGTGAAAGAGGAGAGAGAAAAAGCTGGCTTAAACACAACATTCAAAAAGCTATGATGATGGCATCCAGTAACAAAGGGAACAGTGACAGGCTTTATTTTCTTGGGTTCCAAAAATCACTGCAGATGGTGACTGCAGCAATGAAATTAAAACACACTTGTTCCTTAGAAGAAAAGCTTAAAAAACAAAGACAGCATATTGAAAGCAGAGACATTACGTTGCCAACAAAGGTCTGTCTAGTCAAAGCTATGGTTTTTCCAGTAGCCATGTATGAATGTGAGAGCTGGACTTTATTACAAAGAAAGCTGAGTGCCAAAGAACTGATGCTTTTGAACTGGGGTGTTGGAAAGGACTATTGAGATTCCCTTAGACTGCAAGAAGATCCAACCAGTCCATCCTAAAGGAGATCAGTCCTAAATAATCACTGGAAGGAGTGATGCTAAAGGTGAAACTCTAATACTTTGGTCACGTGATGGGAAGAACTAACTGACTAAAAAGACCTTGATGCTGGGAAAGATTGAAGGCAGGAGGAGAAGGGGACAACAGAGGATGAGATGGTTGGATGGCATCACTAACTTGATGGACATGCGTTTGAGCAAGCTCCAGAAGATGGTGATGGACAGGGAAGCCTGGCACGCTGTGGTCTGTGGGGTCACACAGAGTTGGACGTGACTGAGCATCTGAACTGAACTGAAAGCACTGATGCATCATACCACTAACTTAGCCAATTGTTATTTCCAGTAAACACATTTGCTGACAATCAAAATTTCTATTTACTCTATATATCAAGGTGTTTACGACTATCAAAAGGTTAACATATCCTTGCTTAAGACAGTTCTTATTTGGTATAGGCATTTGCTGTTGTTGCTTTTAGGAAGGGCAAAGCATTTTTCAAGGTGCTTTTAACTTGCTAAGTAAATAACTGTTTTGAGCAACAGGGAAGTATGCACATATCTTAGAAGATGGCACTCATCTTAAATATAAAAGATTCCCTCAGGTTATCTTCACCTATTTCTGAGAAGAAAAATATTACAAATCAGTGAAAATCATGTTTTACTTAAGGTGCTGTGAGCTAAAAATGCAACTTACCAAAGCAATAAACAAAGGATGTTGCTGTCATCAAGTCATCACAATAAAGCTGCCTTGATGCTGAGCCCTGAGAGAACTTTTGATAAGGCAGGATTTAACCAGTCAACGGAGAAGGCAATGGCACCCCACTCCAGCACTCTTGCCTGGAAAATCCCAGGGATGGAGGAGCCTGGTGGGCTGCATTCCATGGGGTCGCTAAGAGTTGGGCACAACTGAGCAACTTCACTTTCACTTTTCACTTTCATGCATTGGAGAAGGAAATGGCAACCCACTCCAGTGTTCCTGCCTGGAGAATCTCAGGAACGGGGACCCTGGTGGGCTTCTGTCTATGGGGTCTCACAGAGTCGGACACGACTGAAGTGAATTAGCAGTAGCAGCAGCAGTAACCAGTCAACAGATGGTATTAGCTAGTCAACTACTGTGGCCACTCCTCTCCCCACAGGGCACCCTGAAGGGACCAATGATGACAAGCACTGTAATTAGCCCCAGATAGTGGAAGGGGATATGAAAAGTGCGTATGATTTCAATGAGCCCAGACTTTGCATCTTTCCAAACAGAAAAATGCTGAATTCTGTGAGATTTTTGGATTTCTTTAATTGACAATAGTCATTTTGGTAAAAAAAACACATAAAAAGATGATCATCACTGATGAGCACTTCACAGAAATGAAATCAAAACTACAGTGAGATATAACTTCACATCAGTCACAGTGGCCATCATCAAAAGTTTACAAACAAAAAATGATGGAGAGGATGTAAAGAAAAGGGAACCCTTCTACACTGTTAGTAGCAATGTAAGATGGTGCAGCCACTATAGAAAACACTATGGTGTTTCCCTAGTAAACCAGAGTCATCATATGATCCAGCAATACCAATCCTAGGCATATGTATTCAGAAGACAAAAACTACAGGCCAAAAAGACACATGTATCACAATGTTCAATGCAACACTATTTACAATAGCCAGGATGTGGAAGCACTCTAACTGTCCAGTGACAGATAAACAGATAAAGATGCGGTATGTATACACATATATATGTGGAATGGAAAATTATCCAGCCATAAAAAAGAATGAAATGCCATTTGTAGCAATATGCATGGGCCAACAGACCATCATACTGAACAAAATAAATCAGAAAGAGAAACTAATTTCATATCATTAATCTTTTGATACTCTGAATACCTGGTCTTTGTTGTAAAAATTTCTATATAACCAGGCCCTGTCTTATCTCTGTGGAACAATCCCTCAGAGTTATCTGAGGTGCTGTGTCCTGAGCCCAGTAATCAGTTTTGTTCAAATAAAACACAACTCTACACTTTCAGGTTGTATTTTTCTTTTGGTCCCACTCAAAACTTAAGAGATTATCATTCTCCTGCACTGCAGGCAGATTCTTTACCAGTTGAGACACAAGGGAAGCCCAAGAAAACTGAAGAGGGTTTTATCCCTTATCCAAGGATAAGGGATCTATTATTACCATACAATGTCACTGATAAAGTCAGATTTTCAAATATTTTCTAACTTAAGTAGAAAACTTTAAAAATCAAGAGCAAAAATGAGAAATGCTATTTTGTTTGTAAAATAATAAATATATTTCATGTAAGGTCTGTTTGTAATAGAGAGCTCCGAAAATACTTGGAAAGCCCTGAGTGAAGTGTTTCTTTTTTTCTTAAGTGCTCCCTTTGGTACACTTAATGCTAAAGAGAGGACTTCTAAGGAAACCCTAACAATTCTCAGTATGATGCTAGGTAGGAAGGAGAAAGGATGCAGAGAAAGTGCTACAATAAATTCCTGAAAAGTGGGATTTGATTATTTCAACCCAATTCCATAGGGAATGATGCTAAAGCTGAAACTCCAGTATTTTGGCCATCTCATGCGAAGAGCTGACTCATTGGAAAAGACTCTGATGCTGGGAGGAATTGGGGGCAGGAGGAGAAGGGGACGACCGAGGATGAGATGGCTGGATGGCATCACAGTCTCGATGGACGTGAGTCTGAGTGAACTCCTAGAAATGGTAATGAACAGGGAGGCCTGGCATGCTGCAATTCATGGAGTCGCAAAGAGTCGGACACGACTGAGCAACTGAACTGAACTGAGAAGTTCCTGAGCTTAGAAAACTTTCAGATCTCATCTCTGTATCCCTTCACTTTCCTTTTCATTTGCATCCTTTACAACATTCCTTATAGTAATTTAATTAATGTTTCCCTGAGCTTGTGAGTCATTCTAAAAATTAATCAAACTCAAGAAGGGGGTTTGGGACACTGTCTTATAGCTGGATGATCAGGAAGATACATGACAATCTAAATACAACTCACTTCTGAAGAAAGCACTCTTGGGGAACTAAATCTTTTTCCCTGTGGGATCTAAGCTATTTCTAAGTAAACAGTGTCAAAATTTGAGTAAAATTTATAGAACAATACTGAGAACTGGAAAATTATTTGATGGTGTTTGAAAGCACTTCAGGGACTCTTTCATAAAGTTTCCCATTTGCATGTATAGATGAAAATATCAAAGAGCATCTTTTTCTAATGTGATGAGGTTTTAAACACCACATTTTCACAAGAGCAAGGAAAGCAGCAATGCACATGTATGTTATAGGTTTTGCAAAGTGATCAAATTCATTTAATGTTTACTCGAAATTACATAAAATCTTGACATTTCCATCCACTCTACTTTTTTTTCTCAGTGTTTGTTTTGTTTGAGCTTGCATGTGTGCAAGCTAAGTTACTTTAGTCTTATCTGACTCCTTGCAACCCTATGGACTACAGTCTACCAAGCTCCTCTGTCCATGGGACTGTCCAGGCAAAAATTCAGGAGTGGACTGCCATTTCCTTCTTCAGAGGGTCAAGGTTTGATTCCCTTCTCAGGGATCAAACTTGTATCTCTCTCTCACATCTAGGAGATGTGCATTGGCAAGCAGGTTATTTACCACTAGCACCACCTGGGAAGCCCCTTTATGAGCTTAGAAGAAACTACAATATGGTTTTAAGTACGCTGACAAAAAGTAAAAACAATTCCATTTTTCTATGTTGCAAATGAAGCAGAAATTGTAAAAATGAAAAAGATTACCTTTTGGATAATCTTCCAATAAGAGGTTGAAGTGACCTAACTGACAAAAGAATTCAGACTCCACTTTTCCTTCACCTTTTAAGATTAGAGATTCGTAGCAGCAAACAGCCTAGAAAAAAGAAATTATAAATAATTATTAAGAAAAAAGCAAAATCCTAATTGCACGCTTTCTGAGAGAACAGATAGATACTTTGTGAGAGTACTCAAGAAATCAAACAGTGTTATTTCCATCAAGACTTAGAATTCAAATTTTCCAGAAATTAGAAGAAAGTGGGACTTCCCTGATGATCCCAATGGTTAAAAACCCGCCTACCAATTCTCAGATATAGGATTCAATCCCTAGTAGGGAAACTAAGATTCCACATGCTGTGGAGAAACTAACACCATGCTCAGCAACTACTGAGTCTGTGTGCCACAACTAGAGAGAAGCACGGGCTTATCAACAAAAGCTTCTGCATGCCACACCTAAGACTCAATGCAGCCAAATAAATAAACAACTAAGACTCAATGCAGCCAAATAAATAAATAATAAATAAATATTGTAGAAAAAGAAATTAGAAGAAATAGCTTTCTAATTATTTAGCAGAGCCATCACTTATGATTAAGTTGTTATGATGATTCAAAGCAGTCCCATATGAAAAAAAGGAGAATAAGATCAGCCAAATAAGATAATTGAGAAGTTCCTTTAATGACTGTTAGTTTCCAATCTAAATTGTAACTTCAATCCTTGTTCATATAACTGAACTACACTCAAATAAACACAAGCAGAAAGAACTTTACTAAAATTTCAGAAGCCATTAACTACATTTGAAATGTGTTAAGTCCAAATTGAGATGTGCTATGACTGTAAATTGCACAACAAATTACAAAGACTGCATACCAAAGACTGATACATTTACTAACAATTTTATGTTGACCATTAAGTTAAATATATTATTCAATTTCATGTTCCTGTTTACTAGTTAATACAGTTATCAAATTTAAAAATCATATGAGAAATTAAAATTCTGTGCTTTACTACATTTCTATTGGATAAAGTTGCTCAACAATAGCTACTATCTCAGGTATTTCTGCAAAGAAATGTTACATTTTAGAGCACCATACACGACATCGTGTAGTTTTTCAGGCAAAATACATCATATATTTTCTTACTAATGCTTCTCACATATTTCAAACATACTAACTCAAATATTATCTCACCTCCTACCACAGACGTCTCTCATGCTTTTATTAGAGAAAAATATAACACTTAAAGAATCTCTTAAAAAAAAACTTTCAGAAGTCTGCAGAGAGAAGAAATTAAGATTTTATTAAAATATCAGAAAGAACAGTATTCTGGAGTATCTGCATAAAGAACAATGTTCTGCAGAGTTGTCATGAATTGTGGGAAAATTTATTCATACATTAAGATATGGGGGATGGGGAGGCAGTTCCATAATGATCCAGAGGTTAGGTTTCCACACTTTCACTGCCATTACTCAGGGCCAATCCCTGGTTGGGAATTAAACAGTCTGACCTATGACTACCAAACACACATACCACATCTGCTTTATTTAAAGATAGAAATAAATAACTCCCTTCTTCCAGTGTTCATGGTAACACTTGCAAGACAAGATACCCTTATTACATTTTAATTTAAAGTAAAGTTTAGGCCAAACTATGTATAAACCAAAATGACTATCCACCATCTTCTTTTTTTTCCTTTTTCCTTTTGGCGATACCACTTGGCTTTCAGGACCTCAAATCACTGAAAACAATTAAAAATCTGAATCTGTTCTTAGGTTCCAGAAATCACTATAAAGTGAAAAAAAAAATTTCAAGCCTCTGTCAACTTAAAAAAATGTCAAAACCTAGAATAAGAGAGTTCCGTTTTAGGGAGAGGAGTCAGGTTAAACAGAAGTTTGCAACAAGGGGGAGGTAGTCTGAACATCAAAAGATTATTCTTAACTAAGGAAAATCAGCTGTCTCAAATTAAGGAATTTAGCTCTTTTCTATGTATGAGAAAACGCAAGCGCTTGGGCTTACAGAAATCAATCACTGACTAGCATCCTTTGATTTGATTATTCATAACCTTAGTTCCTTTTTCATGCAGGGAGTAATGGCAGCCCAAGGCTGGCTGCTGAATGGCACACATTGTTCTTCCTGGGCTTAGAAATTAACATTTGGAGGGTGGAATCCCTAATAACAGTGATATCCATGTGTACTGAGTTGGAAGGAAATGCTCCTTACCATAGTCCCTCCCTGTGATCAAAACTTCAGCCACTTTGGGAGACATTTCACGACCATTTTTTGTTCCATGGTGCTGGGAAGTTCTTCCCAGATCAGACAAATAAGAAGTTCTATTGCTATGTCTGGTGGCTCAGACAGTAAAGCGTCTGTCTACAATGTGGGAGAGCCGGGTTCAATCCCTGGGTCGGGAAGATCCCCTGGAGAAGGAAATGGTAATCCACTCCAGGACTATCGCCTGGAAAATCCCATGGACAGAGGAGCCTGGTAGGCTACAGTCCATGGGGTCGCAAAGAGTCGGACACGACTTAGCGACTTCACGATCACGATTGCTATGTCACTCCAGGTGTTAACTTCTGGATTAGGCCCACTGGTAAGTAATCAAAGATTTTCTGTATCCTACACCTTCTAACCTACTAAGATTCAGGAGATATTTTCTTTTTTGCTTCTTCCCATACATGGAATCAACTATATAATTATCAGTTGTATACAGACTCATATATTTGATAAATAACTTTCAGTTGTCTGGTCACCAACACATTTGTTAGAGGCAGGGTTACACCTCCAACAATCTTAAGAGACAAGAGACAACAATCTTATAAGACGAAGTAGCTCATAACATTGACAAACATATAAAGCAACAGAGAGAAAAAGACAAAAACAATTTGAAGAAGAGAACAAACTAAAACTAGATTACAAATAAACTGGTATACAAAGAAAACTAGTAAAACAAATTAAAATTAGTATAACTAGTTGGAATCCAAGTCTAGTAAACCATCAAGTCCAAAGCCAACTTAGCTGAATAAGTCAAATTTTGACAAGATCAGGAAGAAAAATAGGGCAATGTTTCATCTTTGTTTACAGAGGCATATTTTATCAACTTATTGTAGGTCACGGCATAACAGAAGAAACTTAACTGAAAAGTAGCTTTTACTGTCGGTTTTCAAAGTCAAAGTTACGTCATATTTATCAGTTCATTCAGTCCCATGTAACGGATTCCTGTTGACCCACGTGAAGTAATCAGGATTTTTATTAACAGATAGTCACTGTTACTGAATTCAGTGGCATTACTTACAGGTTATCAGAAACACATGTTTAAAAATTCTTTTTACAGTCTTTTTGAAAATCATTTTGTAAACGCAATGTAAATTTATGATAATACATAAAGGACAAAATTTAAAATTATAGGCTAAAGATTTGAGGACAATGCAATTAGGAAACTGATTATTTCTATAACATAATTATGACTGATAACTTTATAACATTATTTCATGATATATCACATATTATGGATTTCATATAAAATTTTGGATTATTAATACATTAATGATACTTATCCATACCTATTAATGATACATATCCATAAATAATCTAATGTTTACCTCTCTAATCCTGACAATGTTTCCAAATTTAAAACACCAAAAACATAGCTTAATATATCTAAGATGTCTCACAAATGTTTCTTTGAAGCATCCATACCAGATTTCATTTCAGTTTCTCACGGAAACCACCAATCCCCACAGTTTGGTCAAACTCATGTCCATCCAATCGGTGATGCCATCCAACCATCTCATTCTCTGCCATCCCCTTCACCTCCTCCCTTCAATCTTTCTTAGCATCAGGATCTTTTCCAAGGAGTGAGCTGTTTGCATCTGGCAGCCAAAGTATCGAGGCTTCAGGTTCAGCATTAATGCTTCAAATAAATATTCAGGACTGATTTCCTTAAGCACTGACTGGTTGGATCTCCTTGCAGTCCAAGAGACTGTCAACAATCTTCTCCAACATCATAGTTTGAAAGTATCAATTCTCTGGCGCTCAGCTTTCTTTATAGTCCAACTCTCACATCCATACATGACTACTGGAAAAACCATAGCTTAGACTAGATGGACATTGCTGTCTAGGTTTGTTATAACATTTCTCCCAAGGAGCAAGTGGTTTTAATTTCACTGCTGCAATCACCACCTACAGTGATTTTGGAGTCCAAAAGATAAAGGCTGTCACTGTCTCTCGTTTCCCCACTGGTTTGGCCATGAAGTGATGGAACCGGATACCATGATTTTAGTTTTCTGAATGCTTAGTTTAAGCCAACTTTTTCACTCTTCTCTTTCACCTTCATCAAAAGGCTCTTTAGCTCTTCTTTGCTTTCTGCTATAAGGGTGTTGTCATCTGCATATCTGAGGTTACTGATATTTCTCCCTGCAATCTTGATTCTAGCTTGTGCTTCATCCAGGTCGGATTTCACACGATGTACTCTGCATAAAAATTAAATAAACAGTGTGTCAATATATATCCTTAACATACTCCTTTCCCAATTTTGAACCAGTTCCATGTCCGGTTCTCACAGTTGCTTCTTGATCTGCATATAGATTTCTCAGGAGGCAGGACAGGTGGTCTGGTATCCCCATTCTTGAAGAATTTTCCAGTCTCTTGTGATCCACACAATCAAAGGCTTTAGCATAGTCAATAAAGCAGAAGTAGATTTTTCCTGGAACTCTCTTACTTTTTTGATGATCCAATGGAGGTTGGCAACTTGATCCGTTTCCTGTGCCTTTTCTAAATCCAGCCTGAAAATTTGGAAATTCTCAGCTGAAGAACTGGCTTGGAGTTTTGTTGAGAACTGTTGAAGACTAGCTTGGAGAATTTCAAGCATTTATTTTCTAGCGTGTGAGATGAGTGTAGTTGTGCAGTGGTTTGAGCATTCTTTGGCATTATCTTTCTTAGAGACTGGATGAAAACTGACCTTTTCCAGTCCTGTGGCCACTGCTGAGTTATCCATATTTGCTGGCATTTGAGTCCAGCACTTTCACAGCATCATCTTTCAAGATTTGAAATAGCTCAACTGGAATTCCATCACCTCCACTAACTTTGTTCACAGTAATGCTTCCTAAGGCCCACTTCACTTCGCATTCCAGGATGTCTGGGTCTAAGTGAATGATCACACCATCGTGGTTATCTGGGTATGAAAATCTTTTTGGTATAGCTCTTCTGTGTATTCTTGCCACCTCTTCTTAATATCTTCTGCTTCTGTTAGGTCCATACCGTTTCTGTCCTTCACTGTGCCTAACTTTGCATGAAATGTTCCCTTGGTATCTCTGATTTTCTTTAAGAGACCCTTCTCTAGCCTTTCTCACTCTATTGTTTTCCTCTATTTCTTTGCCTTGATCACTGAGGAAGGCTTTTTTATCTCTCCTTGCTATGCTTTGGAACTCTATATTTAAGTGGGTATATCTTTCTTTCTCTCCTTTGCCTATGGTTTCTCTTCTTTTCTCAGCTATTTGTAAGTCCTCCTCAGACAACCATTTTGCCTTTTTGCATTTCTTTTTCTTGGGGATGTTGCTTTGGAACTCTATATTTAAGTGGGTATATCTTTCTTTCTCTCCTTTGCCTATGGTTTCTCTTCTTTTCTCAGCTATTTGTAAGTCCTCCTCAGACAACCATTTTGCCTTTTTGCATTTCTTTTTCTTGGGGATGGTCTTGATCACTGCCTCCTGTACAGTGTCACGAACCTTGGTCCATAGTTCTTCAGGCATCTGTCTATCATATCTAATCCCTTAAATCTATTTGTCACTTGCACTGTATAATCATTAGGGATTTGTGTCATACCTGAATGATCTAGTGGTTTTCCCTACTTTTTTCAATTTAAATCTGAGTTTAGCGATAAGGAGTTCATGATCTGAACCACAGTATGCTCCTGGTCTTGTTTTTGCTGACTGTATAGAGTTTCTCCATCTTCAGCTGTAAAGAACATAATCAATCTGATTTCGATATTGACCATCTGGTAATGTCCATGTGCAGAGTCACTTTTTGCATTGTAGAGGGTATGTGCTATGACCAGAGAGTTCTTTCAGCAAAACTCTAGTAGACTCTTCTGCTGGGGTCCAGCCCCGGTGGATCCAGGGAATTCGAAGCGTGGACGGCCATCAGCGAGGAAAACTTATTTATTTATTTATTAATGTAAGATTAGATTAGAAAGAGATAGTGTAGTAGGAAAATTAAGTGGAGAAAAGAGGCTGAATATTGAAACCTGATCACGACCTTGCGTTTGCCAGGCTTCCTTCCGCATGACCTTGTCACGGGCGGGATTCCTCACACTGGCCTGCAACACTCTTCCCTGCTTCATTTTGTACCCCATGGTCAAACTTTTCTGTTACTCCCGGTATCTCCCGAGTTCCTACTTGTGGATTCTAGTCCCTTATGATAAAAGGACATCCGTTTTGGTGTTAGTTTTAGAAGGTCTTACAGGTCTTTATAGAACTTTTCAACTCAGTTTCTTCAGCATTAGTAGCTGGGGCACAGACTTGTATTACTTTGATACTGAATGATTTGCCTTGGAAATGAACAGAGATCATTCTGCTGTTTTTGAGACTGCACTCAAAAACTGTATTTTGGACTTTTCTGTTGACTATGATGGCTACTCCATTTCTTCTAAGGGATTCTTGCCCACAGTAGTAGACACAGGTGGTCATCAGAATTAAATTTGCCCATTCCAGCCCATTTTAGTTCACTGATAACTAAAATGTCACTATTCACTTTTGCCATCTGCTCGACCATTTCCAATTTACCCTGAATCATGGATGCAATGTTTCAGGTTTCTATGCAGTACTGTTCTTAGCTTTGGTTAGATTCTGGTTTTGGAGAAGTCTGTTAGAAACAGCAAAAGAGTTTAAAACATAACAGGACCATAGGTAACTGAAACACTTATTAACCAAAGTCGGAAAAAAAAAAGAAAAAAAATATACATCATTTAATGGTCCAGAAACACACAATTATAAAAAAGGAGCACTTCTAATGAGAAAAATCAAATTTCAGTCCTGCAGTAGCTCACATTACAAAATCAATTTAGTTAACGTGAATCTAAATTTAGTTAATCCTGACTATGCAAAAAACCTTTTCCTCAGGATTTCTTTCCACAATTTATCACTTTCTATATCCATCCTGCCTCTCATTTTCCTTCCAAATAAAATCAACCAGCTCATTTTTTTTCTTTCCTCCCCAATAAAATGTAATTCCATTTCTCATACCTTCTTTACTGAAAACACACATTCTATTTCAAATGGCAACCCACTCCAGTATTCTTGCCTGGAGAATCCCATGGACGGAGGAGCCTGGTAGGCTACAGCCCACAGGGTCGCAAAGAGTCGGACACGACTGAGCAACTTCACCTTCACCTTCACTGCAACATTACTGTACTATTCCCAATAGGTTTAATTAAATGTTTAAATTAGAATCCTCAATTCTTAAAACCTTAATTTTTAGCAAAGCTAAGAAGTAAGCAATTATGAACTATGTTTACAATGGCATTCTATAGACTGGTGAAAATAAACACCAGTGATAATCTCTAAAATCATTTGATTTCTTATAGAGAACATCTCAGGACAACGTCAAACATTTTCATTAATAGTCATAAATACTTCTAGGTTTTTTTGGATTAATAACTGATGTCTCAGTCTCTTTCATCTAATTAATGAACTTTCCATTACTTAGAGTAATGCAGCTCTAGAACTTTAAGTTACCAAACATCTGGAAATATCATTTTAGGTAGACATTTCTAAAATATAACTACTTTGAAGATTTTATCTCAAAGTTCTTATTTCATTTGCATCTAAAGTTTCATCATGTTGAATTATCTTTCTTACAAGATACTTAGAAGGTCCTATTAATTAAATGTAGGTACATTAAACTTGGAGAAAGCAATGGCACCCTAATAAAGTACTCTTGCCTAGAAAATCCCATGGATGGAGGAGCCTGGTGGGCTGCAGTCCATGGGGTTGCAAAGAGTTGGACACGACTAAGCAACTTCTTTCACTTTTCACTTTCATGCATTGGAGAAGGAAAGGGCAACCCTCTCCAGTGATCTTGCCTGGAGAATTCCAGGAACGACAGAGCCTGGTGGGCTGCCATATCTGGGGTCACACAGGGTCAGACACAACTGAAGGGACTTAGCAGCAGCAGCAACATTAAACTTAAAATGTTATATTAATTACATTAACTAACTTAAAAAAAATTAAACAAAATTAATTCCTGATTAATATCAGGAATCAACTTAATATTGACTATTTCCCAGTTCATGTGAGCCTGAAAGTCATCTTGAAAGGTCTATTTTAAATGTTAAGCACTTTTTACTAACACTAAATAGAACTTCTTATAAATTTAGACAATACTTCTTAGAAGTAGAAAGTGAAATTGAAAGTCACTCAGTCGTGTCCAACTCTGAATTCTAAAGGCCAGAATACTGAAGTGGGTAGTCCTTCCTTTCTCCAGGCAATCTTCCCAAACCTGGGATCAAACCCAGATCTCCTGCACTGCAGGTGGATTCTTTACCAACTGAGCTATCAGGAAGCCCAAGAATACTGGAGTGTGTAGCTGATCCCTTCTTTTAGAGTTACCTCAGATGTATAAAGTGCACACAGACATATCCAGGCAAACTAAAGATCCCATGGCTTTTCTGAAAAATTAGATATGAACCAGGTATTGCAAAATAAACTTAGTTTACAAACAGCTGGAATACATTAAAGTTGATTGCTCAAATAACTAAGGCTTACTAGCTGATGATGAAGATGAAGGACCAATGCTGAAGCTGAAACTCCAATCCTTTGGCCACGTGATGCAAAGAATGTCTCTTCTGAAAGGACCCTGATGCTGGGAAAGATTGAAGGTGAGAAGAGAAGGGGACAACAGAGAATGAGACGGTTGGATGGCATCACCAACTCAATGGACCTGAGTTTGGGTTAACTCTGGAGTTGGTGATGGACAGAGAGGCCTGGCATGCTGTGGTCCATGGGGTCGCAAAGAGTCACACACAACTGAGCAACTGAATGCCAAAGCCTTTGATTGTGTGGATCACAATAAATTGTGGAAAATTCTTCAAGAGATGGGAATACCAGACCACCTGACCTGCCTCTTGAGAAACCTATATGCAGGTCAGGAAGCAGTAAGTAGAACTGGACACGGAACAACAGACTGGTTCCAAATAGGAAAAGGAGTACGTCATGGCTGTATATTGTCACTCTGCTTATTTCACTTACATGTAGAGTACATTGTGAGAAACGCTGGGCTGGATGAAGCACAAGCTGGAATCAAGACTGCTGGAAGAAATATTAATAACCTCAGATATGCAGATGACACCACCTTTATGACAGAAAGTAAAGAGGAACTAAAAAGCCTCTTGATCAAAATCAAAGAGGAGAGTGAAAAAGTTGGCTTAAAGCTCAACATTCAGAAAACCAAGATCATGGCGTCTGGTCCCATCACTTCAGGGGAAATAGATGGGGAAACAGTGGCTGACTTTATTTTTGGGGGCTCCAGAATCACCGCAGATGGTGATTGCAGCCATGAAATTAAAAGACGCTTACTCCTTCGAAGAAAAGTTATGAGCAACCTAGATAGCATACTGAAAAGCAGAGACATTACTTTGCCAACAAAGGTCCGTCTAGTCAAGGCTATGATTTTTTCAGTGGTCATGTATGGGTGTGAGAGTTGGACTGGGAAGAAAGTTGAGTGCCGAAGAACTGATGCTTTTGAACTGTGGTGTTGGAGAAGACTCTTGAGAGTCCCTTGGACTGCAAGGAAATCCAACCAGTCCATTCTAGTCCTGGGTGTTCTTTGGAAGGACTGATGCTAAAGCTGAAACTCCAGTACTTTGGCCATCTCACGAGAAGAGCTGACTCATTAGAAAAGACTCTGATGCTGGGAGGGATTGGGGGCAGGAGGAAAAGGGGACAACAGAAGATGAGATGGCTGGATGGCATCACCGACTCAATGGATGTGAGTTTGAGTGAACTCCGGGAGTTGGTGATGGACAGGGAGGCCTGGTGTGCTGCGATTCACGGGGTCACAAAGAGTTGGACACAACTGAGCGACTGAACTGAACTGAACTGGACTGAATAAGGCAGCCAATTCAAGGAAAAACAACAGGTTAGGCTTTCCGTTAACAATTCAGTACCATTTTACTCAGTGTTTTAGTAAGCAAAGTATTCCCAGTCGCTATATGAGGCTAACCAGTTAGTATCCAAACTCAGACATCCCAGTGCCTTCACACTGAGGGGACACTGCTGAAGCAGAACGTTGCCAGTCCTTCAACAGAGATTAATCCACTGAGTATTATAAGTGAGCAACCTAGGTATGTCTTCTTGAAACAAGTTTCAAGGTAACATCTTCGCTACACCGAATAAAACTTAGGATTTTCTACCAATATGGGAGATCTGAGAACCAGTAAAGACTCACTCAAATCCATCTAGACTCCCTGAGGAGGTAGATGGGCATAAGGGGGATATACTGGTACCAAAGCTTTAGTTTTTCACAGAGTTCAGGCAGAGGACAGAAATCTGCTCTGGGTCCCTTCATGATGGCTGCCAAAACTGTCAACCTAAAGAAAACAGTCACAAACTAAAAGTTGAGTTATATTTGGTAGGAATTTTTAAAAAGCATCTCAAGTAACCCTGAGGGGACTGTTTCCAAGAAGCAGGAGGAGCAAACAGTTTACATAGAAGTCTGCAGCAAGATAAAGGTAGTCTGAACATCAAAAGATTATTGTTGGAGGGCACAGCCACAGCGAAGGAAGACAAAGAGTCCATGTCTCCCCATGCCTAGGATGACTTCCAGTTGCTGGTCAGGGACTGATGGGAGGAGCCCCAGAGGAAACCAGGTAACAGACCGAGGGTTGTGGAGAAAGCTCAAGGCCTGGGGACCATCAACTGAGGGTCTGCTGGAGGAGGAGAGTCTCTGTGCTGGGAGTAGCAGTCCTTGCTCCATCAGAAAGGGAAGGGATCTCTGAAGAGATAGAAAGATCCACTGGGGAACCTGGGGTTCTGCCTTCACTTGATCCTGGGGAGCCTTCTGGGGCCCAAGGGACTGGATCTCTGCCTTCTAGGGCCTCTCCTCCCTCTGATGGAGCCCTCTTCCCTCTGGGGCACCCTACACTCTTCAGGGATCCCACCATCTGAGTAGATCCTGTGAATGAGAGAGGGAAGGAAGGCTCCTGATGGAAAAGGAAAAGGATGGCTGGGCTTTGGGAGGCACCTGCAGCCTTCTGAGAACAAAGCACTGCCTACTGTCCCCTTCCTATCCCCACTCAGCCCTGGGAAATCTCGTAAGGTGCTCAGGTCAAGCCCTCTGTCCTTCACTTTCAGGACCACTTCCACCTTTGGGGCCCCCTCCACCCTCCAAGGCCCCCTTCTAGGACCCTCTCCAGGGGTCCTCCACCACTCCTCTTTCCTGGTTGAGGCCTCTGCCATCCTGGAGCCCCCTTCTACCCTCCAGGGTCCCCCTCCACTCTCTCATTTCCTCTTCCCTCCAGAGGCCCTGTCCTACATGTGCCCACATCCATGGGCTCTGTCTGATCTCTGGACTTGGCTCTCTGCTACTCAGGAGCCCCCTCTACCTTTCCTCCTTCCAGGGATCCCCTTCACCCTTCAGCAACCTCCCCACCTTACTCTGTCCCCCAGAGTCACTTCTGAAGGCAACTTCAGCCCATGAGAGGTCCTGCAGGTGCAGAAGGGAGTGGAGACAGAGCAAGGCTGCCCAGGGAGGGGTTCCTCCATGTGTGAAGGAGAGAAGAATCCTACTGGTGTTCCCCCATCCAGGACCTGGGGAGCCTCCTGTGGGCCTGGCCTTATTCTCATACCCCAAAGCTGGAGGCACTGTAGAGGCCGTCTTGGTGCGTGGGGCCTGAGCCTCTACCCCAAACAGGGTCCCTTCTGAAGTCTTGGGTACTGGGTCAGAAACCCCACTCCCAACTAAACACCTGTACCATCTAAGCTGTTCCCCACCCAAGCCTCTCTTCACAGCCTAAATTTTGTTTGCCTTTCGGTGTTTGGGGTTTTTTTCAGTGTTTTTACTATTTACTACTGGTGGAGTTCAATTTTACCTTCCAGTAGTTGTTTCATGCATATTATTTTTTTCTACAATTTGTTAATTTTCTAGAATTATTCTATTATTTTTTAATCTTCATTATTATTCTGCTCCCTCATTTATATATATATTTTTTTTTCTTCTCTCTCTTGCTATTGAGTCTGGCTTTACCCTTCAGAAGTTATCTTTTATTCTTTGGAAGTTATTCTGCCTTTTCTTTTTCCTGTTTATTTTTTCTCTTTTTCTTTTTTTTTCATTTGCTGCATCCTACAGCTTGTAGAATCCAGCTTCATAGGCCAGAGGCCAGATCTGAGTCCCTGAGTCATGAGCGTTGAGTCTGAAATGTTGGAATAACAGAACCTCAGCCCCCAAGGATATTAATCGCAGTGACATCTTCCATAGGTACACATATGACCCAACTCTAACCAGTGGTCCACAAACTTCACTGCTGGAAACCTCAGGCCAAACAACTAGTGAGACAAGAACATAGTACCACCCATGTAAAAAAATTAAGCTACAAATGAAAGGGTAAGACAAAAAACTACAAGACCAAATAAATGAAGAGGAAATAGGCAATGTATTTGAAAAAGAATTTAAAATAATGGTAATAAAGAAGTTTCAATAGATCAAAAATAGAATGGAAAAAATATAAGAAACATCTAATACATTTAACAAAGATGTGTAAGAAATAATGAATAAACAGTCATTAAAATTAAAAATACTCTAGAAAAAAATCAATAGCAGAAAAACTGAGGTAGAAGAATGGATAAGTGAGCTGGAAGACAGAATGTCAGAAATTACTGCCAAGGAGCAGAATAAAGAAAAAATAATGGTAAGAATCGTACAGTCTCAGAGACCTCTGGGACAACATTAAATGTGCTAACATTCAACTTACAGGAGTCCATGTAATCAAAAGCCTATAACGCCTTTTCCAAATCCAGATGCCTATCAGAATTATTTTAGAATATTTCAAAATGTAAATGTCCAGGCATTGCTTTTTTTTTCACCCAAAAGCTCCAGATGTGTTTTTCATCCAAAGCTACAGATCTGTTTCTAATGAGCAACTGCCGGGAGCCGCCACAGGAGATCTCACCCATGACAAGGTCATGTGGAAGAGAACTGTTAAGCAAGGCTTTAGAACTCAAGGGGCTCCCTAGGTTTTCTCGAGTATCTATCCCAAAACCAGAATCTGTCAGTTTTACTATTTCATGACTTTCACCAACTCCTCTGACATTAACAGGAGGCTAACCCTGAGCACGTTTCTCTGGAGAAAATCAACTTAGATTTAGGGCTACAGCTAATAGGTCTCCTGGACATGAGAGGTATATTTCAAATTAAACCCCCTCTGTTAGCATTCTAGCTTGCTTGGCAGGTATATCCAGACTCTTACAGCTACACATGTGATTATTTACAGCCTCCCAACTGTGAGAGGCACGGAAAGCCTAAAACATAGAGCCTCTGAAAGAGTTAAAAGTTATTAGAGTATTGCTGGTGTAAGATTTCATTATTGGGCCTATACTTGTTGCTAGATTCCCATATCTCTTATCCACTGTGCACCTGGGAATGCATTAGTTAACATAGTGAGAATGTAAGAAAAACAAGTGTAGCCTTGAAATTAACCACATCAAACTTTTGAGCTAATTGGTTCTTTCTTGTAACTCACTGCACCTTTACTCTGTGAAATGTAACTCTGTTTGGCATTTTCTGAGGCTGACATAGATTAGAAATATAAAGAAAAAACATTGAGGGAAAATAAGTTTTCTGCTTGAGCAGCCTTTATCAAAAGAGGGTCATAAAATGTTCACAGGCCTCCAAGGCCAGAAGATACTGTACACAACATCATTTGTGGAAAAAGTATGCAGAAAAATCTGGTTTGGATTAAGGTAAAATTGCTGGAATGTTGGGCTGACTCTGTATGACCTTGCATCTTCCATTTCCCTCTATGTACAAAAAAAGTATATAAGTACCTTTTGAAAATAAAGCTATGGGATCTCGCTCATCAAAGCAGCTTGGTCTCCTCGTGTCAACCATTTTCCTCCGCTTACTCTCTTTCAGGCAAGTTCCCATCTGGAGTACAGAGGTCCACCGTGTCTACTTATTTGCCTGGGTTTCTAAGACCTGAACGGGAAGGCGGCCTGCGTCTTTACTCCCTCAGGAGACCGGGAGGGCACCTGTGGCCTTATGTAGAAGGTGCAAGTCTCTTGTCTTAAGACTTTATTGATTTTCTGTATAAACCAAGGAACATCAGCCTCTTTTCTTCTCTCCTCTATTTTCTTTTCTACAACAGTCTTTCCTTATCTATCTCTCTTTCTAAATCAATCGCAATCACTGACACCGTTCCTCCTTCGGGTTTCCCTGGATCCTGCGGGGGCTGGACCCCAGCAAGCAATCATGTTTAGACTGTATGATGATCTTTCACTTTATCTAGCTGTTTCACTTTTTTCCAATACATACAAAACAGTCCCTTCAGTTTAGATATTTTCTTACTATGCCTGCCTTATAAACTGATGACATCACTACTCTTCTACTTTTTGGCCATTATTTAGTAAAACAAGGGTAACTGGAACAAAATTACTGAGATAGTCAATCTGCTGACAACATCACTAACAACTAAGGTAGAAATATACAAAAAGGACACGCTGGACAAGGGTGTTCACATTCTGGGCAGGGAATAGCAAAAGGGTGAGAGATTTGATCATGCTACTTAAAATAGCACATGACTTAACTGATAGGGAGAGAGGGCTAACTGGGACCAGAGAAGCAAAACCAGGGATAAGAGAGACCAACTATTTATAACAGGCAAAAACTTGGAAATAACTGAATATCCATCAAAGAATGAATGAATAACCAAAATATACCAAATGTGGGTATACCCTGGCTTTTCACAGGAGGCAGAATAATGACTCAGCCATAGATAGGAATAAAATACTAGTAGATGATACAACATGAATAAACTTTGAAAACCTTATAATAATTGAAAGAAATCAGATACAAAAGATCTGTTGTATGTTTTTTAAGCAATAGACAGAGTATGGGCCCAGTTAGTAATTCCTGGGTTTTTTTAGGTTAGAGATGATGAAAATGTCCAAAATCAGATAACAGTATAATCACACATTTTGAATGTACAAATAGCACTGAACCATACAGTTTAAAAATATTAAAGCAGCAAATTTTATAGTATGTGAATTTTACCTCAATAATTTTTTAAAGATATAGCTAAAAAACAAAAACAAAAACAGGAATTAAATAGCATACAGTAAGTAACAGGAACTTTATAGTAAGAGAGAGTCAAAGAAGACATATTAAAAATGAAACACAGACAGCAAATAAAGCAGTAGGCATTCTTAAGTTGGGAGTAAATGTGGACAGTACATATATTCCAAATAAGTGTCACAGATATTAGGCTGGATTTGCTAAAAAGCCAACTATAGGTTGTCTTTTAAAAGACACACATTGAATCCAAGCAAATGGTTGGAAAGGGCAAAGCTATGCAAACAGAAACTATGTAAGAGTCAAATGACTGTATTACTTACAGGCAAAATAAATAAACATAAAGACAAAGAGGTAGCTTTCACAATAAAATGATCAATATTCACAAAAATCTAACTGTTCTGAATGTATACCCAAGTCCTAAAATATGTGATGCCAAAGCTAAAAGAACTCAAGGGAAAATTTAAAATAAGAAATCCCAAAATTTCAATTTCACCGACAGAATATACACCAAAACTTGTTAAGGATATGTTAAAGAATTAAACTTGACCAAAGCTTTTTTTTTAACAGTCTTAAAAGGGGGTAAGGGTGGGAAGGAGATGGGAAATAATTCCTCATAATTTAAACTCAGAAGAGCCATTTCTAGGTATAAAATCTGTATTCCTGCACACCCACTAACATAGTATTTAAGGTGCATTTTTAAAGTTATATATGCCCTTGTTAAGAATAAAATGGTGTACAGATACAGGATCATAAAACAGCCCTAAGTTTTTAATATAAGTCCAAGATGACCATTAATAAATATTCCTAACTATCGTTTCCAAAACTCTTGTCAGAGAATTTCTTAAACTGACCAATGAGTACACATTTAAAAACTGCAAGGTAAGAAACTATGGTAAATATTAGTACCAAATAAGATCAAAGAGGAACGGAGTCTAGAATAAAGTATCTTTATGTTTCTAAGAGCTAATAGCTTAATTTTAAATCATGCTTTTTAAATTAGTATTAAAAACTGCATCATGATGCTCTAAACCAAGAAAACAATTCCCAAGAAACACTATCTTACTAAGAAAAAACTACCCAAACTTTTAATTCGTTAAGCTGATCTTTACTGTAAACTTTAAAAGCACTTTAGTTTCCCTCTTCACTGACATTCCAGGGACAAGCTCAAAATAATGAAACGTAGCAAAATGTGTGCACTCAGTCGCTCAGTCATGTCCAACTCTTTGCGACCCCCACAGACTGCAACCCACCAGGCTCTTCCATCCACAGGATTGTCCTGGCAAGAATACTGAAGTGAGTTGCCATTACCTTCTCCAATGTAGCAGAAAATGGCACTTTGGCATCAACAGAATTATTTTGAAATGAAACTCTAGACAAGTCATAGACAAGAGTATTTCTGAAAATGGGATATAAGTTGTCAGTTGTAAATGTAAGGGATACTTACACAGGAAAACAACATTCTTAGAAGATCTACCTTTTGGTAGGAGAGGAAATAGAGGACTCTCAATCACAAAATGGAAAGAAACCCAGAATTAAATATGCATAACAACCTTAACCTCAGTTACCCCTTTAAACTGTTAACTTGCCTCCCACCCCCAACATCTCACATGCCTTAAACAGTAAGAAGAAGGCAAAGGCACCCCACTCCAGTACTCTTGCCTGGAAAATACCATGGATGGAGGAGTAAGAGTTGGACACGACTGAGCAATTTCATCTTCCCTTTTCACTTTCATGCACTGGAGAAGGAAATGGCAACGCACTCGTGTTCTTCCCTTGAGAATCCCCGAGACAGGGGAGCTTGGTGGGCTGCCGTCCATTGGGCTGCACAGAGTCGGAAACGACTAAAGCGACTTAGCAGCAGCAGCAGCAGCATTTTGAAGAGGAACTAAAAAGCCTCTTGATGAAAGTCAAAGAGAAGAGTGAAAAAGTTAGCTTAAAGCTCAATATTCAGAAATCTAAGATGGCATCTGGTCCCATCACTTCAGGGGTAATAGATGGGGAAACAGTGGAAACAGTGGCTGATTTTATTTTGGGGGGCTCCAAAATCACTGCAGATGGTGATAGCAGCCATGAAATTAAAAGACGCTTACTCCTTGGAAGGAAAGTTATGAGCAACCTAGATAGCATATTGAAAAGCAAAGACACTACTTTGCCAACAAAAGTCCGTCTAGTCAAGGCTATGGTTTTTCCAGTGGTCATGTATGGATATAAGAGTTGGACTGTTAAGAAAGCTGAGTGCCGAAGAATTGATGCTTTTGAACTGTGGCATTGGAGGAGACTCTTGAGAGTCCCTTAAACTGCAAGGGGATCCAACCAGTCCATTCTAAAGGAGATTAGTCCTGGGTGTTCTTTGGAAGGACTGGTGGTAAAGCTGAAACTCCAATACTGTTGACTGAAGAGTTGACTTATTGGAAAAGACTCTGATGCTAGGACGGCTTGGGGGCAGGAGGAAAAGGAGACAACAGAGGATGAGATGGCAGGATGGCATCACCGACTCAATGGACATGAGTCTGAGTGAACTCCAGGAGTTGGTGATGGACAGGGAGGCCTGGCGCGCTGCGATTCATGGGGTCGCAAAGAGTCGGACACAACTGAGCGACTGAACTGAACTGAACTCAATTCAACTTTCCAAGCTATGTCTCATGGCTATAGTCAGGAGATGGAGAGACTCCAGATTGGACATTTAAAATCAGCCAGCCCCTCTCTGCATTTCCTGAGATAAGAGACAGGTAGGTTGTAACTGAGGAATTTACAACCAGACCCGTATTTGCTCTTGGAAATAGCAGTAAGAAAATAAACAGGGTAGACAGCAAGTCTTTCTCTCTTTTTAACATTTCAAGAGAGTAAGTATGGCAAGGACAAAGAGAAGCAAAGCCCCTTCAAAGTACAAGACAAGGGAGACACTACACATGTGCAGAAAAATCAAGGAATAACTCCAGGCCATAAAGGGTCTTGCTCTTCCCAGCTTGGGAGATCCCATCTTGGGAGATCCCATCTTGGAAGATCCCATCTTGGGAAACCCCACCTTAGTTCATGGATGCATGCACATCCCAGGGGAGGGTCCCATGGTAAGTCAGGTGTGGAAAAAGAAACCAGGTAATTGGCTTGAAGGCAGACAAAGACCCAACAGAACTGCTTTATATAAATAACTTAATGTCCCTTCAGTGCATCTCCTCACCAAGGGGGACACCCACACCCTTTCCCTTTGGTTGTGCATCTCACCCTTGCTCTCAACTAAACAATTTCTCTACATGATCTCCCACTTGTTGTTTTGCTATCTCTAATAATAAACTTTCTATCTACCTTTACCGCTTCCGCCTCCATGATAAATTGCACTTTTCCCTGGGGGCAAAGAACAGGGAAAATTAGCTGCTAGCCTCTAGCCCCTTGGTGACTAAGATTCCTAGATTTTATCCAAGTTTAGTTCAGTTCAGTCGCTCAGTCGTGTCCGACTCTTTGCAACCCCATGAATCGCAGCACGCCAGGCCTCCCTGTCCATCACCAAATCCCGGAGTTCACTCAGACTCACATCTATTGAGTCAGAGATGCCATCCAGCCATCTCATCCTCTGTCGTCCCATTCTCCTCCTGCCCCCAATCCCTCCCAGCATCAAAGTCTTTTCCAATGAGTCAACTCTTCGCATGAAGTGGCTAAAGTACTGGAGTTTCAGTTTTAGCATAATTCCATCGAAAGAAATCCTAGGGCTGATCTCCTTCAGAATGGACTGGTTGGATCTCCCTGAGAGTCTCCAACGGACTCTCAAGAGTCTTCTCCAACACCACAGTTCAAAAGCATCAATTCTTCAGTGCTCAGCCTTCTTCACGGTCCAACTCTCACATCCATACCTGACCACAGGGAAAACCATGGCCTTGACTAGATGGACCTTAGTCGGGAAAGTAATGTCTCTGCTTTGGAATATGTTATCTAGGTTGGTCATAACTTTTCTTCCAAGGAGTAAGTGTCTTTTAATTTCATGGCTGCAATCACCATCTGCAGTGATTTTGGAGCCCCCCAAAATAATGAATACACAGAAGAACTGTACAAAAAAGATCATCACAACCCAAATAATCACAATGGTGTGACCACTCATCTATACCCAGACATCTTGGAATGTGAAGTCAAGTGGGCCTTAGAAAGCAACACTACAAACAAAGCTAGTAGAAGTGATGAATTCCAGTTGAGCTATTTCAAATCTTGGAATGTGAAGTCAAGTGGGCCTTAGAAAGCAACACTACAAACAAATCTAGTGGAAGTGATGAATTCCAGTTGAGCTATTTCAAATCCTGAAAGATGACGCTATGAAAGTGTTGCACTCAATATGCCAGCAAATTTGGAAAATTCAGCAGTGGCCACAGGACTAGAAAAGGTCAGTTTCCATTCCAATCCCAAAGAAAGGCAATGCCAAAGAATGGTCAAACTACCGCACAATTATCCAAGCTACCCAAATTCAATTCCTGGGCAGATGATTAAGATCTCACCACCACTCACTGTTGCCTCTCTAAGATCAGAGACAACAGGTATACATGTTATTAAATTCCATTTCTCTCCTGCAAATTTACTTTATTACAGAGGGGTTTCAGCCAAGAAACTAGAAGGGGAGAGCAGAAATGAATTTTTCTTCCTATATAGCAGGCAGAAACCTGTGCTATTTCTACACATTAAAAAAATCTTGCACTTATCACAGTTAAGTTTTTATCACTGATTATCTCAATTTATAAGCCAATCCTCTGAAAATTCAGTGCACATTCAAATAGAGCAATCATTAGCCTACTTTAACAACAATCCACAGGAAACTTCCTGGTGGTCCACTGGTTAGAACTACCTTGGCCTGAGTTCAATTCTAGTTTGGGGAAACTGAGATCCTGAAAGCCCAGAGAATTTTCCAAAAAAACAAAAACACCATCTAAAAACATGGGCAGATAGGTGTTAATTTCAACTCAATGTTAACGGTTTTCTTAAGCTAAATTAGCTCTCTGGCTATCTGATTTCAAAAATATCAGGATCATTTTAGCATTAGTTCAAATAGCTCAAAGCATCATGAGCTGCAATTCAAATAATAAAAAATCATGCAACGGACTTCCCAGTGGTACTGTGGAGAAGAATTCACCCTGCCAGTGCAGGAAACATGGGTCTGATTGCTGGTCCATTAGATTCCACATGCTGCCAAGCCAACTAAACTCCTATACCACAACTACTGAGCCCGTATATTGCAACTACTAAAGCCCATAAGCCTAGAGTGTGGGCTTCATAACACTAAGCCACTGCAATGAGAGGCCTGAGCACCACAATTAGAGAGTAGCCTCTGCTTTCTGAACTAGAGAAAGCTTTTAGGCAACAACGAAGACCCAGTGCAGCCAAAAATAAATTTTAAAAAATAATAAAATTATGTCTAACAGCCATAAAAAATGTCTACATTGATTCCATAATTCAGTTCAGTTCAGTCGCTCAGTCATGTCTGACTCTTTGCGACACCATGAACCACCGCAGCACGTCAGGCTTCCCTCCTAAGTTTTATCACCCAAGTCACAATTCCTATCAAACAGAAGTTTTATTCATACCTTAATAATGATTATCAAATGTTTCCCACTTAGATTTTTAAAATATCTATTTCACTTTTTAAAAAGGATGTCTTTCAAATCTAAGCAAGTTTCCACTTCAATTCAGTTCAGTTCAGTCGCTCAGCTGTGTCCGACTCTTTGTGACCCCATGAATCGCAGCACGCCAGGCCTCCCTGTCCATCATCAACTCCCGGAGTTCACTCAAACTCATGTCCATCGAGTCAGTGATGCCATCCTGCCATCTCATCCTCGGTCGTCCCCTTCTCCTCCTGCCCCCAATCCCTCTCAGCATCAGAGTCTTTTCCAATGAGTCAGCTCTTCTCGTGAGGTGGCCAAAGTACTGGAGTTTCAGCTTTAGCTTCAGTCCTTCCAAAGAACTGATCTCCTTCAGAATGGACTGGTTGGATCTCCTTGCAATTCAAGGGACTCTCAAGAGTCTCCTCCAATACCGCAGTTCAAAAACATCAATTCTTCAGCACTCAGCCTTCTTCACAGTCTAACTCTCACATCCATACATGACCACTAGAAAAACCATAGCCTTGACCAGATGGACTTTTGTTGGCAAAGTAATGTCTCTGCTTTTCAATATGCTATCTAGGTTGTTCATAACTTTTCTTGGAAGGGGTAAGCGTCTTTTAATTTCATGGCTGCAATCACCATGTGCAGTGATTTTGGAGCCCCCCAAAAATAAAGTCAGCCAGTTTCCCCATCTATTTCCCATGAAGTGATGGGACCAGATGCCATGATCTCAGTTTTCTGAATGCTGAGCTTTAAGCTAACTTTTCACTCTCCTCTATCACTTTCATCAGGAGGCTTTTTAGTTCCTCTTCACTTCCTGCCATAAGGGTGGTAGCTTCTGCATATGTGAGGTTATTGATATTTCTCCTGGCAATTTAGATTCCAGCTTGTGCCTCATCCAGCCCAGCGTTTCTCATGATGTACTCTACATAGAAGTTAAATAAGCAAGGTGACAATATACAGCTTTGATGCACTCCTTTTCCTATTCAGAACCAATCTGTTGTTCCATGTCCAGTTCTAACTGTTGCTTCCTGACCTGCATATAGGTTTCTCAAGAGGCAGGTCAGGTGGTCTGGTATTCCCATCTCTTGAAGAATTTTCAACAGTTTATTGTGATCCACACAATCAAAGGCTTTGCTTAAATGTCAGCAAACAGAAAATATATATAAAGATACTTTAAATATCACCACTGAAAGATTACAGTACAAAAACACCATTTCTGAAACCATATTAATAAATTTTTCTCCATATCAGTTCAGTTCATTCAGTCGAGTCCCGACTCTTTGTGACCCCATGGACTGCAACCTGCCAGGCTTCCCTGTCCATCACCAACTACATATAAGCAGATCAAATCTAGAAAAATGTATATTTTAATCAATTCTAAATTATTTCCATTTCTGAAAAACATTTAAATAACAACTATTCTAAAAATATTCCTCAAGGCAAAAAAGTACATATCATTGAACAGTAGACAAACTACAACTTTCCTAACCTCTTTGATGATTAATATTGTTCTTTAGTTGCTAAGTTGGGTCCAGCTCTTTGCGACCCTATGGACTATAGCCTACCAGGCTCCTCACTCTTGCTGGGATTTCCCAGCAAGAATAATGGAGTGGGTTGCCATTTCCTTCTGCAGGGGATCTTCTGGACCCAGGTAAATACCCCCCAAAAACCCCAGACCCAAAGTTTTGATAATATTTTCATATAAGACTAAATATTTACAAAGATACCTCTAAATAAACAGTAGCAATACATTCCCAGACCTCCAGCATTACTTTAAAGGAGTACCATATTAGTAACAGTCTATAAACTAAAAATATCACTTGTTATCTGGCTCTACAAAGACTGAGTCACTAGGCATGGCAGCTATCGACTTTAACACATACTGAAAGAAGCTCAGGGTGGAGAAAATGAGAGAGGTACTCTGCTTGGGAATAACTGACTGATCATTTTTTCAGAGAGTTATACCTTTGGGAAAAAATTTTTATAAAGATGCAAGTTCCTGCAGGTTCCCATACATTCAAAGGCACTAAAATCATTAAGATAACCATTCCCTAGAAAACGGAATGGCAACCCACTCTAGTACTCCTGTCTGGAGAATCTTATGGACAGGGGAGTCTGGTGGGCTATATAGTCCATGGGGTGGCAAAGAGTCAGACAGGACTGAAACAATCCAGAATGCTTGCATGCTGGTGAATAGCAGTAAATCTTCTACCAATTTTATATACTGACTTACCTCCTACCTAGGCAGAGGAGTTCCTCAGAACAATCTGAGAGGCTGTATCCCAGGCTGCAGTCCTCAGTAACTCCCCAAATAAACCTGAAACTTACAGATCTCACATTCTGCTTCTTTTATTTCAGCGAACAATTCTATTTTATTTCTATTCTTACCTAACAAAAAAATCAATCCAAAACATTTTCTAAACTGCAAGGAAAATCACCACTGATAATTTCTGTTAAAAGGCCTCTTTAATCGGTTAAATACACTCTAATTTTTAAAAACTTGAGGGACTTCCCTGGTGGTTCAGTGGTTAAGTCTCAGAACTCAACAAGGCACCAGGCCAGGGTACCCTCCCTTGTCAGGAAACTAGATCCCACATACTGCAACCAAGACCCTGAGGAGCCTAACGAATTAATTACTTTTTTAAAACCTGTAGGAGTAGGTCAAGGCTGTATATTGTCACCCTGTTTATTTAACTTATATGCAGAGTACATCATGGGAAATGCTGGAAGGGAAGAAACACAAGCTGGAATCAAGATTGCCCGGAAAATATCAATAACCTCAGATATGCAGATGACACCACCCTTATGGCAGAAAGTGAAGAGGAACTAAAATGCCTCTTGATGAAAGTGAAAGAGGAAAGCGAGAAAGTTGGCTTAAAGCTCAACATTCAGAAAACGAAGATCATGAGATCTGATCCCATCACTTCATGGGAAATAGATGGGGAAACAGTGGAAACAGTGTCAGACTTTATTTTTTTGGGCTCCAAAATCACTGCAGATGGTGATTGCAGCCATGAAATGAGAAGACGCTTACTCCTTGGAAGAAAAGTTAAGACGAACCTGGATAGTATATTCAAAAGCAGAGACATTACTTTGCCGACTAAGGTCCGTCTAGTCAAGGCTATGATTTTTCCTGTGGTCATGTATGGATGTGAGAGTTGGACTGTGAAGAAGGTTGAGTGCAGAAGAATTGATGCTTTTGAACTGTGGTGCTGGAGAAGACTCTTGAGAGTCCCTTGAATTGCAAGGAGATCCAACCAGTCCATTCTGAAGGAGATCAGCCCTGGGATTTCTTTGGAAGGAATGATGCTAAAGCTGAAACTCCAGTACTTTGGCTACCTCATACGAAGAGCTGACTCATTGGAAAAGACTCTGATGGTGGGAGGGATTGGGGGCAGGAGGAGAAGGGGACGACCGAAGATGAGATGGCAGGATGGCATCACGGACTCGATGGACTTGAGTCTGAGTGAACTCCAGGAGATGGTGATGAACAGGGAGGCCTGGTGTGCTGCGGTTCATGGGGTCAAAAAGAGTCGGACACAACTGAGTGACTGAACTGAACTGAACTGAACCTAGTTAAGGTCATGTGACAGTTCAAAAACTTTGATTAGGTAACATCGAGCTGTTTACAGCTGATTTTTAATCTAACTCAGATGGTACAAAGTCTGACGTCAATGCTCTAGACCCCAGGTTTGATCCCTGGGCTAGAAAGATCCTCTGGAGAAAGAAATGGCATCCCATTCCAAGTTTTCTTGCCTGGAGAATTCCATAGACAGAGGAGCTGGCAGTCTATAGGCCATGGGGTTGCAGAGTGAGACAAGACTGAGCCACTTCACTTCACTTTAAATCTAAAATTTCCAACATTGTATGTTATATGGCAATCCTTCAAAAGTTTTTTTATTAGCTTTAAGAGTCTATGACTATAATAATTCTAAGGGAACATAAGCAACATTATACTTAAAAACTTTTTTTTCAGAGACAGAGAAACTAACCATTGAGAGAAAGCACCCCTGATGAGAAGAGATCTCAAATACAGGCTTGAGGGAAATATGATGTCCAACTTGTGCATGTTAAATCCTAGCAGTTTTACTTTATGCCAAATATAATTCAATAAAGCTTGGAAAAGTAGGGAGAGGCGAATCCATGAGATTGCTGACACAACCCAGAACATCTCACTGCACTTAAGTGACTAATATTAAGGTTAATGATTCCTGACCTAGGAGAGAGGAATTCAGAAGTCTCAAAGCTAAATGTTAACCAAGTTTATTTCCATTTCACTGAAAACATTTACAACTGTTAATAAAATAACATCATTCCGTGTTTTACAAAGCTACAACTCTACATAATGAAAGTTCAAGCCCTCTCATTATTAGAAAATTACTGTAATTAGAGAGACAAGCTCACCTTCATAATTAATAATTGAAAGAAGTAAAAGTGAAGTTGCTCAGTCGTGTCTGGCTCTTTGTGACCCCATGGACTGTAGCCTTCCAGGCGCCTCTGTCCATGGGATTTTCCAGGCAATAGTACTGGAGTGGGCTGCCATTTCCTTCTCCAGAAGATCTTCTCAATCCAGGAAAGGAACTGGGTCTCCTGCATTGTAGGCAGACACTTTTACTGTCTGAGTCACCAAGGAAGTCCCAATTGAAGAGATTTCCTTAAAATTTAAACCCAATACTGTCATATTGCAGAAAAGGCAGAGGAACCAGAGATCAAATTGCCAACATCTGCTGGATCATGGAAAAAGCAAGAGAGTTCCAGAAAAACTAGTCCATTCTGAAAGAGGTCAGCCCTGGGATTTCTTTGGAAGGAATGATGCTAAAGCTGAAACTCCAGTACTTTGGCCACCTCATGCGAAGAGTTGACTCATTGGAAAAGACTCTGATGGTGGGAGGGATTCGGGGCAGGAGGAGAAGGAGACGACAGAGGATGAGATGGCTGGATGGCATCACGGACTCGATGGACGTGAGTCTGAGTGAACTCCAAGAAATGGTAATGAACAGGGAGGCCTGGCATGCTGCGATTCATGGGGTCGCAAAGAGTCGGACCCGACTGAGCGACTGAACTGAACTGAACTGACTGTCATATTGCAAACAGTTAATATCAAATCCCCAACACTGAATACTATCAACTCAGAATTTATCTGAATTTATGCATTTGGATATTTAAAGTTATAAACAAATAACAAATCAAAAGTCATGGTATCTTTTAATTATCATAACTGGAATAACACATTTGCCCATTCTTTTTCAAATTACCATCAATATGCTCAACTTCAGCACAGCACAGCACATTCTCAACCTCACTGACCCAAGTTAAAAGATCAACTCTACAATATAACATTCCCTTAAAGTAAAAATTTTTTCAGTTTACTGGGGCAACGTTCAAAGTATTCAATATCTTTAAGAACAACAATCATGGTCACTTAAATCTTATGAGATGTAGTCACTATTTTGCCAGTGATAATTTTAATGCACCAATTTTCACATACATGATAAAAGTTTAAGTTCTAGCAAATCAACTGGATTTAGTGAAAAAATTATTACAGTTCAGTTGGAGGTCACTCTTTGACAATGATAAAAGGGAGATTATGAGGAAAAGAAACTCAACTACACAAACTCAAACTAAAGACGAGAATCGTATCAGAAAAAACACTTTAAACATAAAAATCACATAACATTTCCTTCCCAACTGCATTACAGAGAAATTCACAATGACCAACTTCATCTAAAAAAAAAACTAATGGAGGCAAAATTTGTCCAAAATGTCCAGCTTCCAGACAGGAGAATATTTTTTAACCAGATTTTGCTCAGGAGACAGAAAACGACAGGCTTAAAAACTACAGGGTCTTTGTACAATCATAAGGTTAGATGAATAAGGTTCATTTAATGTGCTTAAGGTTGATAAGTATATTCAGTGTTTATGAATGCTGCTGTGAAGCTGAGTAACAATAAAAGAACTATCAGTTCAGCTCAATTCAGTCGCTTAGTCGTGGCCGACTCTTTGCAACCCCATGAATCGCAGCACGCCAGGCCTCCCCGTTCATCTTTAGATAATAATGCTTAATTTTTGTTCAGTTCTATCAAGCTACAGGAGCTGAGACAAAGGCATACTCCCTGCTAGTATTTCCCTGTTTATATATACAGCCTCTCTCGAAGCTCGCACAGTCATTTCTGCACCATTTCCCGCCATCTTGGCCGACAGGAGCAGCCATTAACTAAATGACAGTGCCAACAACTTTTCACGCAAACAGCCAAAGCTCCCTGGTCTCCTTCACACAAGAAACTAGGCTCCAGAAACAACACGATTGTAAAACTGCATTTACGGTAAGATTTCTTAATGGCTAGACACAAAGAAGTAAACAAATCACTTAACTTCTGGTCAAACATATAAAGATCTGTATACCAATGAAATACCTAGTTTTAACTCTTCAGGGCTGTCAAGTACTGCAATGATCACTTTCCGAGAACAGGATATAAGAAAGCTTAAAAAGAAGTTAAAATTAGACGCCAGAGAAATAACAGCCAAAAAAAAAAAAAGTCCAAGTGATGTATGTCTGAGAATTTAAAAACTGTACATATTAACGATCTAGTGACGGTCAAGTTCACTTATGATTGCCTTACCTTGAGCAACAGGGTCTCAGTCTTGGCGCCATTTTCGTGAAGGTTCAGGAACCCAAAGAGGAGGCTATGGGAAGAAATACAGGACATTTGTTAACGCTGGGGTAAATCTACTCGGTCTGTCCGTTCCAGATCCCGAGGCTTCAATAGTAGCCACCGCTTCCAGGGGGCCGCCATTGCAGGAACCGTGAGGTCGGCTGTCCTCAAGGGCCGGCTCTACTCCGTGCCGAGGCAGTTAGGAGAATGACGACGGTCCTTACCTGTCCAATCCGCTGAGCTCCTCCCTCTCCTCGGCTGTCAAGCTTAAGGTCCCTTCCTTAGTCTTGCCTCTCGGTTTTCCCGTCGCCATTTTCTTTTCCTCATCACTGAAGGCAGGGGAGGCTGCTGCGAGCGACACTCCGCAGGATTTCATGTAAATGCAACCAACGCAAAATTCCCAAAGCTGAAACCTACCAACTCCCAGTCCAGAGCTGGAAAAGACGCACTAGCGGCAAGAAACTGGCAAACCAACTTTATCGCGGCTGCCTTCTCCAAAGCGACTCACAGCAACGAAAAACCCCAGCCTTAGCAAAAGCAGAGGACACGCGGGTATGGAGTTCGGCTACCAGAATCACATCACCGGGTTCGCAGAGACAACATATAAAGCGGAACTTCGCTGTAATGGAAGAATTTCGTAGAATCACAAACTTCACCAGCCACCAGCACAAAGTTGTTGTAATCGTGTCCCAGGGCGAACCCCAAGTCGCCGTGACGCCCCCACCCACTCAGCTCGGCGCCGCCAATTGAAGCGAAGTATTCTTCTCACGTGACCTTTGTTGACTTACGTCAGTCGCGGCTCTACTCAATTTGCTGGATACCCGAGGCCGACCCCAACCAGGAAAGGAAGGGGCGAAAGGTCCCGCCAGTAATTGGTTAATGGACGCGTCAGTCGGGGAAAGGGCAGACACCAGATACAGCAAAAAGTTTGGTTGTGCGAATTGCATACACCCTTGTAGCAAAAGGAAGGTGCGGTCTCATTACTTTGGGAGCACACATAATAACCAAAGGAGGAAATGGGGGGAAAGATGAGAGGAAAATACTGTGGACGACGTTGGTACGCCTAAAGGGTATATACAACTCCTTTACCTGCTCCGCAGCGCGAGGTTTTATGTTCTTGAATCTCGCTGGTTGATATAATCAGTAACAACTACAGGGCACTGAACTTAGGCTCGCAGAAGAGACTTTTAGGATTTCTGGAAAATCATGACGGTGCGCCCTGAACTCTCCCTGCTCTGTTGCTTCTCAGCCGCGTGCTAAGAGAAAGAAATAAGGACCCTAAGCCTTCAACCCAGACTGAGTGAATAGTCTTACCTGCGGTCTGCTTCACTGACCAGGTGAAACTCCACACATAATTACTTAGTGTGCTGCAAGAATCTCCAAGTGGAGCAGTAATGAGTTGCTTATGACCAGCCTTATGCGAAAGAAAAGTTATGGTCATTACAGTTTCAAGATGTCAGCCTTTAAAAACAAAATATAACAGAACTTTATTCTTATTTTCTCTTCGTTGTGAGTCAGTGAGAAATTATAAGAAAAGCTACGTCTAAAACTACTCTTTTCAAAAGGCTAGTTTCATAGTTTCATGTGACCGATTTTTTTACAGCTGTACACTCATGAATTTACACGAATCCACTCATGAATGGTAGAAAAATGCAGATTTTTAACAAGCATCTTAAGAAACCTGGGGCTTCCATGGTGGCTCAGATGGTAAAGAATCTGCCTGCAATGCAGGAGATCTGGGTTCAATCCCTAGGTTGGGAAGATCCCCTGGAGAAGGAAAGGGCAACCACTCCAGTACTTTTACCTGGAAAATCCCATGGCTGGAGGAGCCTGGCAGGCTACAGTCCATGGGGTCGCAGAGTCGGACACGACTGAGCGCTTCACTCATTTAAGAAACCTGATTTTGTTTAAGGTAATAAATATCTCTTGGTCTAAAATAGACAAGCTACGACTTCTCTTGTGGCACACTGGAAGATATGAGTCTGCCTGCCAGTGCTAGGGAAATGGTTTCATCCTAGGTTAGGGATGATTCCACAGGCCTCTGAGCAACTAAAGCCAGTGTGTCTCACACACTGGCTTTACTCACAACGAAGAGAAAATAAGAATAAAGTTCTGTTATATTTTGTTTTTAAAGGCTGACATCTTGAGCCTAAATGCTTTTGAGCCCATGAGGCACAGCTACTGAGCTGGCATGCTACAGCTACTGAAGCCTATGCACCTAGAGCCTGTAGTCAGCAACAAGAGAAGCTGCCCAATGAGAAGCACATGCACCACAAGGAATAGTAGTGTGACTAAACAAAGCGTGATGCAGCAATGAAGACACAGCACAACCAAAATTAAATAATTTTTAAAAATCATAAAGTAGACAGTATACTGAACAGCAGAGACATTAATTTGCCAACAAAGGTCCGTCTCGTCAAGGCTATGGTTTTTCCAGTGGTCATGTATAGATATGAGAGTTGAACTGTGAAGAAAGCTGAGCGCCGAAAAATTGATGCTTTTGAACTGTGGCGCTGGTGAAGACTCTTGAGAGTCCCTTGGACTGCAAGGAGATCAGTCTTGGGTGTTCTTTGAAAGGACTGATTTTGAAGCTGAAATTCCAGTACTTTGGCCACCTCATGCAAAGAGTTGACTCATTTGGAAAGACCCTGATGCTGGGAAAGATTGAGGGCAGGAGAAGTAGGGGATGACAGAGGATGAGATGGTTGGATAACATCACCGATTCAGTGGAATGGAAATGGGTTTGAGTGGACTCCAGCAGTTGGTGATGGACAGGGAGGTCTAGTGTGCTGCAGTTCATGGGGTTGCAAGGAGTCAGACATGACAAGTGACTGAACTGAACTGAGACAACATATATTTAATTTTTTACTTAACATTTTAGGATAATTTCCAGGTAACCCAATCAATAAATTTTAACACATTTAGTGAGGAACTCTGGAAACCCTACTGTTTTGCACATATGCCTGCATACTCATTATTATTTGACAAGTACTGGAGTGGGGTGCTATTGCCTTACTAGCAGATGCAATTAAATACCTAGAATAAATTAAATATATATATTATCTTATAAACTAAAATACCTATAGCAATAAACATAAAATACCTATAGTATATCCATAAGCATAAATATAGGTATCAAGGAATTTATAGGTCATAATTTATACAGATATTTAAAATTATATAGCAAAATCATGATTTATCTATTTGTATAAGTAGATCTTAAGATTGTTCCTTATATTAGCACCAAAACCTCTTACCAGCCAACCTAATTTTAATCATTTCTTACTGGTGTCATGAACATTGTATAACTGGCATCAATAAACATTGATGAGAGAACTGAATACTGATTTGTCATTGACAATTGATAAGAAACCAAAGTGAGCAGATTTTCAGTTTGAAATCTTCAGTTGTAAAATCAATTTGCTTTTTCTCCTAAGCTAGAATCTTCTGAGGTATAGGTTTATGGACACTCCAGTGCTCTTACCTAGAGAATCCCATGGACAGAGGAGTCTGATGAGCTATAGTCCATGGAGTTGCAAAGAGTTGGGCACAACATGTTCGCATGAGCGCATGCACACACACACACACATACACACCAAATACAGAAGCAGTAAAAGAGGAAATGTTAAGGATAGATAATAATTTTAAAGGTGCTTTACAAAAATTTACTGTTTAATTCCATGATATAATGAACATTTACTGAAAGACCACTCCGTCCCCATGTAACCCATCCTTTGGAAGCTGTATAAGTAAATTCTGTAATACAGAGTGATGACTGCTGTTGAATATACTGAAATTTCTACAGACCTTGCAGAAGAGGTCTCTGTGGCACCTTTCCTAGGTGCCTAAAAGAACCTGGGAAGGCTTTGGCAAAGGCAGAAATGGAGAGGCAATAGATGTGGGAGTGGGTGTGTATTGCAGGCAGTCATTGTTCAGTCACTCATTCATGTCCAACTCTTTGCAAATGGCATGGACTGCAGCATGCCAGGCTTCCCTGTCCTTCAACATCTCTCAGAGTTTGTTCAAACCCATGTCAATCAACTCAATGATGCCTCCAACCATCTCATTCTCTGTCATCCCCTTCTCCTCCTCCCCTCAATCTTTCCCAGGATCAGAGTCTTTTCCAGTTAAGTCAGAACTTCCAAATAGGCAGCCAAAATACTGGAGCTTCAGCTTCAGCATCAGTTCCTCCAGTGAATATTCAGGACTGATTTCCTTTATCATTGGTTGGATCTCCTTGCAGTCCAAGGGACTCTCAAGAGTCTTCAACACTACAATTGGAAAGCTTCAAAATTGACATTCAGCCTTCTTTATGACCCAGCCCTCATATCATAGATGACTACTGGGAAAACCATAGCTTGACTATACTGACCTATGTCAGCAAAGTAAAGTCTGAGCTTTTTAATACGCTATTTAGGTTTGTCATAGCTTTTCTTCCAAAGAGCAAGCATGTTTTAATTTAATGGCCACAGTTACCATCTGCAGATATTTTGGAGCCCAAGAAAATAAAGTCAGCCACTGTTTCCATTGTTTGCCCATCTGATTCCCATGAAATGATGGGGCTGGATACCATGATCTTAGTTTTTTGAATGTTGACTTTTAAACCAGATTTTTCACTCTTCTCTTTTACTTTTACAAAGAGGATCTTTAGTTCCTCTTCACTTTCTGCTATTATGGTCATGTCATCTGTGTATCTGAGGTTGTTAATATATCTCCCAGCAATCTTGATTCCAGATTGTGCCAAATCCAGCCCAGCTTTGCATATAAGTTGAATAAGCAGGATGAAAATACACAGCCTTGACCTACTCCTTTCCCAGTTTTAAACAAGTCCATTGTTCCATGTCCAGTTCTAACTCGTGCTTCTTGACCTGCATACAGGTTTTGCAGGAGGCAGGTAAGGTGGTCTGGTATTCCCATCTCTTTAAGAATTCTCCACAGTTTGTTGATCCACACAGTTAAACACTTTAGCATAGTCAATGAAGCAGATGTAGATGTTTTTCTGGAATTCTCTTGCTTTTTCTATAAAAAATGTTCCTTTACCTTTTCTAAATCCATCTTGTACATCTGGAAGTTCCTGGTTCATGTACTGTTGAAGCCTAGTATGAAGGATTTTGGACATTTCCTTGCTAGCATAAGAAATGATTGCAATGGTGTGATAATTTGAACAGTCTTCAGCATTGCACTTCTTTGGGATTGGAAGGAAAACTGACCTTTTCCAGTCCTGTGGCCACTGCTGAGTTTTCCGAATTTGCTGGCATGTTGAGTGCATCACTATAACAACACCATCGTTTAGGCTTTGAAATAGCTTAACTGGAATTCCATCACCTCCACTAGCTTTGTTCGTAATGATGCTTTCTAAGGCCCACTTGACTTCATACTCCAGATTGTCTGGCTCTAGGTTAGTGATCACACAATCATGGTTATCTGGGTCTTTATGGTCTTGTTTGTATAGCACTTCTGTGTATTCTTGCCATCTCTTCTTAATCTTCTTCTGTTAGGTCCAAACAATTTCTGGCCTTTATTGTGCCCATCTTTGCATGAAACATTTCCTTGATAACTCTAATTTTCTTGAAGAGGTCTTTAGTCTTTCCCATTCTATTGTTTTCCTCTATATTTTTGCATTGTTCACTTAAAAGTCTTTCTTTCTTCTTCTTGCTATTCTTTGGAAGGCCAGTCAGATGGGTGTATCTTTCCATTTCTTCTTTGCCTTTCACTTCTCTTCTTTTGTCAGCGCTAAGGCCTCCTCAGACAACCACCTAGAGCAACCATCAACAGGAGAATATTGGAACCCAACAACAACAACAAAAAGATAACCCATGTCCAAGGGCAAAGGTGAAGCCACAACAAGACTGTAGGAAGGGAGGAGCGATCATATTTTTAAATGAAATCTCATATACACCAAAGATGCTCAGAGGGTAGAAACAAAACCTTGTGTGCATTAGGACCCAGGGAAAGGAGCAGCGACCTCCACAAGAAACTGAGTCAGACTTGCCTTTGAGTGTTTGAGTGTTTCCTGCAAACTCATGGGTCAGCAGTGGCCACAGGGATAAGGGTTCTGCAGCAGCAATCCTGGGAAGGATGGTGTGTGGTCCTCCTGGAAGAGGGTGTCAATAGCACCACCAGAGAGCCACCAAGCAGATGACCCACAACCAGAGAACAATTATAGCAAAGAAGTTATCACACTGTGGCAAAAGTTCTAGGCCCCACAACAGATTTCCCAACCTGGGGATCCAGCAAAGGTACTGAGAAACCCCAGAGAATTTGAACAACAGTAGGACTGAGGAGCCTGGTAGACTGCAGTCCACGGGGTTACTAGGGGTTGGACATGACTGAGCAACTTCAATTTCACTTTTCACTTTCATGCATTGGAGAAGGAAATGGCAACCCACTCCAGTGTTCTTGAGAATCTTGAGAATTCTTGAGAATCTTGAGAATCTGAGGGATGGGGGAGCCTGGTGGGCTACTGTCTATGGGGTCACAGAGAGTTGGACATAAGTGAATTAGCAGCAGCAGCAAGATTTATTTACAGAATGCAGTAGGACTGGGTAGAGACTTCGCTGGCACAAACAAAACCTACGCATACTGAAAGAGTTAAAGTTTTGGCAGGCAGTTACACTCTGCTCTTGCTTTTCTTAAGCCTTATGCAACAATGTATCTTGTCTGAGAACTGGCCTTTCTTTAGTACCTGAACTAAGGACAACATAGCACAATGTCTTACTTATGAATATGCTTTTCTTAGGTTATATGTTAATGATTGTAACTGTAACAAGTCTTGCATGGGAACCTGTTTCTCAAGACTTGCACCCCTGATTACACAGCAATAGTATATCTTGCCCAGAAAACTTGCCTTTCAATCCAGTCTCCCTGGCTCAATTTATGCCAAAGTTATCTCAGAATGTATGCCTTGGGAAAGTTCTAATGGAAACTTTACAAAATAGAGGCATTCTTTTTATCTATTTTCAGCAGCCAGTTGAGAAGTATATAAGGCCCTACTTACCCTAGTGAGATAGATACTCCCCTATCCCCTTCTGATGTCTATGTCAGAAGCTTTTTCTATCACTTCACTTTAAATAAAAATGTGCACAAAACTCTGAGTGACTGAGATTGTCTTTGGTCCCAAAGTTAAATCTTTTCCTTCAGAGACCAGGAATCCAGCAGCACTGTTCACATTAAGCTGTTAGTGCTGAAGAGGAAAATTAAAAGTTACACCCAGCTAGAAATAACTTCATGATGGTTCTCCTTTCCAAACTCAGCTTGCTCCTTGCCGCTCAAATTGATCCTGGCAAAGTAACATTAGTTTTAGAAAAACGGAAACTTAAAACAATGCTAAGAGTTGAAATTTGCCTCACTCACCCCTGTCCTACTTTTGCAATACCCAACCACTGTAATCATGTTTAAACACAGTTTGTTTGTGTGCAGGTCAAGCATCCCCCCTGCTGTGTCCTAACCAGCCCCCTAGTTTAACAGTCAGCACTGCCCATTACAGTCTGAGATTGTGCACCACCTATGAAAAGTATGTAACCCTTGTTCAAGGATCAGAGCTGTTAATGTTAACTCCTCCGGGCCCACCAGTGTAATAAAACTGAATTCTCTAGCTCTCTAGAGCATGGTACTTGGTTTTTCTGCAACATTTCTGGAGGCCCCAGAAGAGATTCCAACCACACAGGCCCCTTCAGCCAACAGATGGATGGCTTGCCCAGGCTGGAGTGGAGGAACTCTGAGACTAACAAGGAGGCATGCCACCTGATGGTTTTCTGGGTACTCTTTCGGACTGGCTTTCTGACTCTCTGCACAGCCAAGCTCACCTGTCATTCAACCAGTAACTCTAGATGGATCAACTCACCAATAACAGCCAGTATAAGGTAAGGCCTCGGGACACAGAACCAGTCAGGTCCCATAGCCTGAAGGAAGAGCAGCTTGATCAACTCCTGTGGTCTTCAGTAAGAAGACCATCAATTAGGAACCTTCCCAGAGAGGGGAGGGACTGTGATAAACTCTGAATATGTGTAAGTGAGTGCCCTGGTTCTGGTTCGTCTTCCTTCCAGGGCCCAGAAGGAAGGCTCCTGATTAACCTGACACAAATGACAAATTTAGAACATCCCATGACTGTGAAAAGATAACAAGCAGGAAGCCCAGGGGTCTCCAAACAGGAAATAGCCTGCAAGCATCAGACATTTTTATCTCTCTTAAGCAGCAGGAGTAAACAAACCAGCGATATTTCTTCCTTCTCTATACAAATTTAAAAGGAGGTTTCTCTTAAAATACTGTGTTGCCATAATGACACGTGGTTTCACCTGAAGTTGACTATTCTCAAACCTAGAGATAACCAATGCATTTCTCTTATGGAAATGTTTATCTTAGTCTACAGCAATACCACCTTGAACACGCCTGATCTCAGAAGCTAAGCAGGGTGGGGCCTGGTTAGTACTTATGGAAATGTTTATCTTAAGCTATGCTAATGTATGGACTTCCCTGGTGGCTCAGATGGTAAAGCGTCTGTCTACAATGTGGGAGACCCGGGTTCAATCCCTGGGTCGGGAAGATCCCCTGGAGAAGGAAATGGCAATCCACTCCAGTACTATTGCCAAGAAAATCCCATGGACAGAGGAGCTTGGTAGGCTAAAGTCCATGGGGTCCCAAAGAGTTGGACATGACTGAGCGACTTCACACAGGCTAATGTACTATGTGAAAGTGAAAAGTGAAAGTGCAGTCGCT
Source organism: Cephalophus harveyi (assembly GCA_006410635.1). Lineage (NCBI taxonomy): Eukaryota > Metazoa > Chordata > Mammalia > Artiodactyla > Bovidae > Cephalophus > Cephalophus harveyi. The sequence goes on along the minus strand of SJYT01070693.1, from coordinate 126,402 downwards.
CAGTTTGACTCTGCGACCCCATGGACTGTGTGCTTGTGTGAATGAATGACATGCCCTGCGCGAAGCAAGTGAGGAGCCCTGCTCTGTGGTTCCACAGTGATCTCATACGGCTTATGGCAGAAACCTGTCGGGGGTTTATACCGACCTGCCAATGCCAAGAAGCACCCAATGTCTCCTTTGGGAAACGACCAGAAATGGGCAAAGCGTGTGGACCGAACTCTCCTTTCTCGGTCAGATTTTTCAGTCTCTTGGACCATTTCATAACTCCTTGGGAATTAGAAGTATTAACCTAATTTGCTGGATCATAGATTTTCAAGGGACTTGTGATCTATACTGTTACTGTGTACTGTGGGTTAGGTCCCAAACTTGGATTGGTAGTCAAGAAAGTGCTTGGCCTCGCCAGGAATCGAAAGTTCAGAAGCTTATATGGCGCTCTAGCTCCAAGTACATCTCTGAAGTTAAAGGTTACTCAGATTGGGACCACAATGGGTTTTTTGTGCGATTCATGCGGTCACAAAGAGTTGGACACGACTGAGCGACTGAACTGAATGCTGGCTCTTAGTGGACCAAAGGAGGCTCTAATACTGGTAGTGATGCTTGGAAGGAACATCTCAGTTTTATGTTCGTATCGGTCTTACTGTGGTTGGGAATATACTCAGGGTCGTGCACAGGCACTCAGGCGACGAATGTTTCCCCCAACAGTCTTGGGAGGCATTCCAGAAGGTTACTCTGATTGCACCCCAGGTGGCATCAGAGGCAAACAAGGTTAATGGTAAAGAGCTGGACATCAGGTAGGGATGCTATCAAGTCTATCCTTGGTACATCCCCACCCTGTCTCGGTGGTAGAACTGGGAGGAATGAGTACGGCGCCTGCATCGGTAAGTGTCAGACTAAGTCCCACCAGGAAGGAAAAGCTTTTGGTGTAAAGTCTGTCTACACCCCCATCTAGAGCAGAGAGAGACGCCTCCAGGAGAAAAATGGCACTGGTCGCTTTATTTCTCTCACAGATTGGAGCTAAAAATTCCAGCCTCACTCCTTTGAACTTTATCCTGAAAAACTGAGATAGATTTGATCCCCAGGGCTTAAAGAAGACACATCTGGTCTTCCTATGTGATACTACAGAGCCATGGTGCCCATTGGAGGATGGCAAACAGTGGCCAGTTGGAGGGTCTCTTAAGTATAATATGGTTTTACAATTAGACCGGTTCTTAAGGAACAAGGAAAAAGTGATCTTAAAAGATAGATTTCTCACTCAGTCGGCTCCAGATATCCGCTGTAAGCTATTAAAACAGGCATATGGACCAAATCAGTCTTTAGATACTCTGTTACAACTGGCTCAAACAGTCTATTATGATAGGGAATATGAGAAAAAGAAAAAAAAGGCATGATTTCACGTGGGTAACCCCACTGCCTAAGAGTAATTGGGACAACGGCTTTATTAACACCTGAAGCTTTAAAAATAATTAATGGATGAAACCTTACTTACTGACTTCTCATGATGTGAGTAGAATCTTAAATTCGAAGGTTAATATTTGGATGACAGACAGTAGGCTTCTTAAATATCAGTCATTGTTGTTAAAAAGACCTGTAACTAAGCTTAAAGTTTGTGGAAATTTAAATCCTGCCACTTTCCTTCCTGAGAAGGAAAATAAAACACCTGATCACGATTGTTCCCAGTTCCTAACTTTATGCGGCTTGGGAAGATCTAATGGATACCCCATTAGACAGTCTTGACATGGAAATATTTACAGATGGCAGTTCTTTTGTTCAGGATGGAAAGCATAAAGCAGGTTATGCCGAACAGGTTTTAGAAACAAAATCTCTCCCCTAGGGAACCAGTGCTCAGTTAGCGGAACTGGTGGCTCTGACCTGAGCTCTAGAGTTAAACAAAGGGCAACAGGTAAATATATACACTGATTCTAAGTATGCTTATTTGACTTTACATGCTCATGCTGCAATATGGAAAGACAGTTTAAAACAGCAACAGGAGGACCTATTAAACATTTCAGAGAGATCCAGAGACTTTTAACTGCTATATATTGTCCTAAAGAAGTAGCTGTTATGCATTGCAAAGGGCACAACAGAGTTGGGAGTAAAGTAACCAAAGGTAATCAGTTGGCAGACTGTCAAGCCAGAAAAGCGGCACTTTACAAAACCCCTTCACTACAGACGCCTTTGATCTAGACAGGTCCTGTGAAACAAGAAAAACCACAATATACTGAGAAAAATATTTAAAGATATAAAAAATGAGGAACAAAGATTACTGATAAAAGATGGTTACAATCCAAGAATGGACAATTAATTCCTGAAAATGCTCAGTGAAAAATTATTAAGGCTTTACATCGAAGTTTTCACTTGGGAACAGAGAGTACTTACCAAATGGCTTCTCATTTGTTTAAAGGTAAAAATCTAATAAAAACCTTAAAAAATATTATCAAAAAGTGTGAAGTTTGTCAGAAAAATAACCCAAAGACTGAAAAGCTAACAAAATCTGGATTACAACGAAGTGGGACGTATCCTGGAGAGGACTGGGAAATTGATTTTACTCATATGCCAAAGGAGAAGGCAATGGCACCCCACTCCAGTACTCTTGCCTGGAAAATCCCACGGATGGAGGAGCCTGGAAGGCTGCAGTCCAGGGGGTTGCTGAGGGTCGGACACTACTGAGCGACTTCCTTTTCATTTTCAATGTGGGAGACCCGGGTTCAATCCCTGGGTCGGGAAGATCCCCTGGAGAAGGAAATGGCAATCCACTCCAGTACTATTGCCAAGAAAATCCCATGGACAGAGGAGCTTGGTAGGCTAAAGTCCATGGGGTCCCAAAGAGTTGGACATGACTGAGCGACTTCACACAGGCTAATGTACTATGTGAAAGTGAAAAGTGAAAGTGCAGTCGCTCAGTTTGACTCTGCGACCCCATGGACTGTGTGCTTGTGTGAATGAATGACATGCCCTGCGCGAAGCAAGTGAGGAGCCCTGCTCTGTGGTTCCACAGTGATCTCATACGGCTTATGGCAGAAACCTGTCGGGGGTTTATACCGACCTGCCAATGCCAAGAAGCACCCAATGTCTCCTTTGGGAAACGACCAGAAATGGGCAAAGCGTGTGGACCGAACTCTCCTTTCTCGGTCAGATTTTTCAGTCTCTTGGACCATTTCATAACTCCTTGGGAATTAGAAGTATTAACCTAATTTGCTGGATCATAGATTTTCAAGGGACTTGTGATCTATACTGTTACTGTGTACTGTGGGTTAGGTCCCAAACTTGGATTGGTAGTCAAGAAAGTGCTTGGCCTCGCCAGGAATCGAAAGTTCAGAAGCTTATATGGCGCTCTAGCTCCAAGTACATCTCTGAAGTTAAAGGTTACTCAGATTGGGACCACAATGGGTTTTTTGTGCGATTCATGCGGTCACAAAGAGTTGGACACGACTGAGCGACTGAACTGAATGCTGGCTCTTAGTGGACCAAAGGAGGCTCTAATACTGGTAGTGATGCTTGGAAGGAACATCTCAGTTTTATGTTCGTATCGGTCTTACTGTGGTTGGGAATATACTCAGGGTCGTGCACAGGCACTCAGGCGACGAATGTTTCCCCCAACAGTCTTGGGAGGCATTCCAGAAGGTTACTCTGATTGCACCCCAGGTGGCATCAGAGGCAAACAAGGTTAATGGTAAAGAGCTGGACATCAGGTAGGGATGCTATCAAGTCTATCCTTGGTACATCCCCACCCTGTCTCGGTGGTAGAACTGGGAGGAATGAGTACGGCGCCTGCATCGGTAAGTGTCAGACTAAGTCCCACCAGGAAGGAAAAGCTTTTGGTGTAAAGTCTGTCTACACCCCCATCTAGAGCAGAGAGAGACGCCTCCAGGAGAAAAATGGCACTGGTCGCTTTATTTCTCTCACAGATTGGAGCTAAAAATTCCAGCCTCACTCCTTTGAACTTTATCCTGAAAAACTGAGATAGATTTGATCCCCAGGGCTTAAAGAAGACACATCTGGTCTTCCTATGTGATACTACAGAGCCATGGTGCCCATTGGAGGATGGCAAACAGTGGCCAGTTGGAGGGTCTCTTAAGTATAATATGGTTTTACAATTAGACCGGTTCTTAAGGAACAAGGAAAAAGTGATCTTAAAAGATAGATTTCTCACTCAGTCGGCTCCAGATATCCGCTGTAAGCTATTAAAACAGGCATATGGACCAAATCAGTCTTTAGATACTCTGTTACAACTGGCTCAAACAGTCTATTATGATAGGGAATATGAGAAAAAGAAAAAAAAGGCATGATTTCACGTGGGTAACCCCACTGCCTAAGAGTAATTGGGACAACGGCTTTATTAACACCTGAAGCTTTAAAAATAATTAATGGATGAAACCTTACTTACTGACTTCTCATGATGTGAGTAGAATCTTAAATTCGAAGGTTAATATTTGGATGACAGACAGTAGGCTTCTTAAATATCAGTCATTGTTGTTAAAAAGACCTGTAACTAAGCTTAAAGTTTGTGGAAATTTAAATCCTGCCACTTTCCTTCCTGAGAAGGAAAATAAAACACCTGATCACGATTGTTCCCAGTTCCTAACTTTATGCGGCTTGGGAAGATCTAATGGATACCCCATTAGACAGTCTTGACATGGAAATATTTACAGATGGCAGTTCTTTTGTTCAGGATGGAAAGCATAAAGCAGGTTATGCCGAACAGGTTTTAGAAACAAAATCTCTCCCCTAGGGAACCAGTGCTCAGTTAGCGGAACTGGTGGCTCTGACCTGAGCTCTAGAGTTAAACAAAGGGCAACAGGTAAATATATACACTGATTCTAAGTATGCTTATTTGACTTTACATGCTCATGCTGCAATATGGAAAGACAGTTTAAAACAGCAACAGGAGGACCTATTAAACATTTCAGAGAGATCCAGAGACTTTTAACTGCTATATATTGTCCTAAAGAAGTAGCTGTTATGCATTGCAAAGGGCACAACAGAGTTGGGAGTAAAGTAACCAAAGGTAATCAGTTGGCAGACTGTCAAGCCAGAAAAGCGGCACTTTACAAAACCCCTTCACTACAGACGCCTTTGATCTAGACAGGTCCTGTGAAACAAGAAAAACCACAATATACTGAGAAAAATATTTAAAGATATAAAAAATGAGGAACAAAGATTACTGATAAAAGATGGTTACAATCCAAGAATGGACAATTAATTCCTGAAAATGCTCAGTGAAAAATTATTAAGGCTTTACATCGAAGTTTTCACTTGGGAACAGAGAGTACTTACCAAATGGCTTCTCATTTGTTTAAAGGTAAAAATCTAATAAAAACCTTAAAAAATATTATCAAAAAGTGTGAAGTTTGTCAGAAAAATAACCCAAAGACTGAAAAGCTAACAAAATCTGGATTACAACGAAGTGGGACGTATCCTGGAGAGGACTGGGAAATTGATTTTACTCATATGCCAAAGGAGAAGGCAATGGCACCCCACTCCAGTACTCTTGCCTGGAAAATCCCACGGATGGAGGAGCCTGGAAGGCTGCAGTCCAGGGGGTTGCTGAGGGTCGGACACTACTGAGCGACTTCCTTTTCATTTTTCACTTTCATGCATTGGAGAAGGAAATGGCTACCCACTCCAGTGTTCTTGCCTGGAGAATCCCAGGGACGGGGAGCCTGGTGGGCTGCCATCTATGGGGTTGCACAGAGTCGGACATGACTGAAGTGACTTAGCATATATGCCAAAAGCTAATGGATATTCTTGCTTTCAAGTTTGGGTAGATACTTTTACTAGATAGATTGAGGCTTATCCCTGTCATAGTGAACAGGCTAAAAAAGGTTATAAAGATTTTAATCCATGAAATTATCCCCAGGTTTGGACTGCCACGGAGATTTCAGAGTGACAATGGCTCCGCCTTTAAAGCTGCTGTAACTCAGGGGGTATCTAAAGCTCTACGAATAGAATATCACTTACACTGTTCCTGGCAAACCCAATCCTCAGAAAAGGTTAAAAAAGCTAATCACATTATCAAAAGACATCTGTGCAAATTAACTCGAGAGACACAAGACAATTAGAGTAAAGTCCTACCCATAGCTTTAATGAGGGCTCGAACTGTCCCCCTTTGAATGTATTTATGGAAGGCTTTTCTTACAGATAGACATTGTTATAGACCCTGAAGCCTTAAAATTAACTAGTTATGTAATCACCTCTCAGCTTTTCAACAGACATTAACAGAACTCCAGGAGACAACTCCTGACCCCACCTCTGAGTCAAACAAGCCTCTATTTGAGCCAGGAACCAAGTCCTCATAAAAACATTGGGATCTGGGGGCCCATCCCTCGAGCCCTTCTGGGAAGGCCCTTACCAGGTTATTCTTTCTTCTCCCACAGCTGTCAAAGTGCCAGAAATTGATTCGTAGGTACATCACACTTGAGTTAAGAGGTGACACCCGACCCAAACTAAGTGACATCATTTTATGTCCTTACTTTCTATGCTCTGACTTTGTACTTTTCAGATGGGCCTGATAACATATGTGAGCTTACTTCTGTTGACTCCAAATATCCTGAGTTTGCCGTTTGATCCTCAAGACAATGCCTTCCTGTCCTGGGCTCACTCTTACGCTACATTCCACAATCAGTCTAACTGCTGGGTCTGTGGAACACTCCCCTCTTCATCAGTGGAAGGCTTCCTGTGATGGACATCTCCACTTCAAGGAAAAGACTTTCTCCAAGTCTGCAAATACCTTCAACAACAATCATGTGATGCCTCTTCATCTGATGACATCTAACAAACCTAAAATAGACTGGTACAATGCGTTGCACTTTAACTGTAGACATAATGTGACTTTTAATTTTAACTTGTTTTAATGACTATTTTGTTACACGTAAGAAAACAGGTCTAGATATATTGTTTTTTTACCTGATGTTTATCAAATATGGGATGAAGTCATATGGCTAACGCCTGAAAAAGGACGTCTAATATCTACTGCCCCTATATGCTGGAAACAAACAGAGCCATCCCCAAAAGTTAGCCAACAACTTAATTACAATGATTTAAAACAATTGAGATTTTTGCTTCAGGGAATATGTAATGTAATCATTCCCGTGTTTTCCAACCCCAGTTCAGGTCCTCCCTTTGTCTGGCCAGGCAGACAAAGGGACGACCTTGGCTGAGATATCTAATTGGGACTAGATATCTCAGTAACGCTAGCTTGCTCCAAATGGGATTTATTAGATATGTGGCTCTTACCTATGGGCATGGCTTCCTCCTGGTTGGATAGAGAGATGCACCCTGGGTCTAGCCTTTACTCATTCAGTTCAGTTCAGTCACTCATTCGTGTCTGACTCTTTGCGACCCCGTGAATTGCAGCACACCAGGCCTCCCTGTTCATCACCATCTCCCTGAGTTCACTCAGACTCACGTCCATCGAGTCCGTGATGCCATCCAGCCATCACATCCTCGGTCGTCCCCTTCTCCTCCTGCCCCCAATTCCTCCCAGCATCAGAGTCTTTTCCAATGAGTCAACTCTTCGCATGAAGTGGCCAAAGTACTGGAGTTTCAGCTTTAGCATCATTCCTTCCAAAGAAATCCCAGGGTTGATCTCCTTTAGAATGGACTGGTTGGATCTCCTTGCAGTCCAAGGGACTCTCAAGAGTCTTCTCCAACACCACAGTCCAAAAGCATTAATTCTTCGGCGTTCAGCCTTCTTCACAGTCCAACTGTCACATCCATACAACCATGGNTTTCAGCTTTAGCATCATTCCTTCCAAAGAAATCCCAGGGTTGATCTCCTTTAGAATGGACTGGTTGGATCTCCTTGCAGTCCAAGGGACTCTCAAGAGTCTTCTCCAACACCACAGTCCAAAAGCATTAATTCTTCGGCGTTCAGCCTTCTTCACAGTCCAACTGTCACATCCATACAACCATGGCTTTATATTTTCAGAGCTTCCAAAAAAGCCTGCTAATTTACCCCACCTTAAAACTCAGTGGCCAAGGTCTTTATTGCACTGATATGATTATATGACTGCAGCGTTTGTTCCCTCTTTGAGAACTACAGATGTTATGCTACAAGTGGCTGTTTTGACTAATTTTACTCAACAGGCATTACTAGATTCTCAAAAGGCTATTTCAGCTCTTAATGGTGAACAAGCACAAATTAGAAAGGTGGTTTTACAAAACAGATTGGCTTTCCTCCAGCTGCACAAGGAGTAACGTGTGCCATTATTCATACGGGGAAACAGTGGAAACAGTGTCAGACTTTATTTTTGGGGGCTCCAAAATCACTGCTGATGGTGACTGGAGCCATGAAATTAGAAGACGCTTACTCCTTGGAAGAAAAGTTATGTCCAACCTAGATAGCTGGGTGGGGGCGCAGAATGAGAGAGTAACAGGCAGGAAGGCTAGAGGTCCCCAAAGGAGAAAATAGCCTGCAAGTGTCAGACATTTTTTTCTTTCTTAAGCGGCCGGAGGAAACAAACTAGACATATTTTTTCCTTCTCTACACAAATTTAAAAGGAGGTTTCTCTTAAAATACTGTGTTGCCATAATGACACCTGGTTTCATCTAAAGTTAACTATCCTCAAACCTAGAGATAACCAATGCCTTTTTTTATGGAAATATTTATCTTAAGCTATGCTAATATACTATGTATTTACCCCAAACTCTCAAGTCAGTTCAACCTCTCGGCTCAGAACCTACTTGACAAATCAATATGTTATATTCAGTTATTGTTCCCCTAATCTATGTAAATAAAACTATTTATATGGTNGAGATAACCAATGCCTTTTTTTATGGAAATATTTATCTTAAGCTATGCTAATATACTATGTATTTACCCCAAACTCTCAAGTCAGTTCAACCTCTCGGCTCAGAACCTACTTGACAAATCAATATGTTATATTCAGTTATTGTTCCCCTAATCTATGTAAATAAAACTATTTATATGGTGATCTGACCTTCTTCAAGATTCAAGTTAATCATTTTATGGCCCAGGATGAACCATTTGGTGCCAAGATTATCCCAAAATACATCTTATGGGTGAGGTGCCTGGTGCCATTCTGAGTTTTAAGACATTCCTTTCTTTCATTAACAGACTGGGCAATGGCACCCCACACCAGTACTCTTGCCTGGAGAATCCCATGGACGGAGGAGCCTGGAGGGCTGCCGTCCACGGGGTTGCTGAGGGTCAGACACCACTGAGCGACTTCATTTTCACTTTTCACTTTCATGCATTGGAGAAGGAAATGGCAGTCCACTCCAGTGTTCTTGCCTAGAGAATCCCAGGGATGAGGGAGCCGGTGGGCTGCAGTCTATGGAGTCGCACAGAGTTCGGACACAACTGAAGTGACTTAGCAGCAGCAGCAGTGACTATATAACATCCAGCTGAAGACTAACGGGGGTACTCTTTCTGCCCCCTTCTGATGCCTATGTCAAAAGCTTTCTCTATCTCCTTTATACTATAATAAAACTTTATTACACAAAAGCTCTGAGTGATCAAGCCTCGTCTCTGGCCCCGGATGAAATTCTCCTCCGAGGGCCGCATCTTTGCGTGATTCAGCAACCTTTCATTGGTGCACTTCTTTGATATGTGTGCTGCTGCGGACAAAACCTCAGTAATCCCTGTATTTTGAGTTGTGGGGGCTTATCATGTGAACAGGAATACACATTTGATGACAAATACATGTGTAACCAGGATCCCAAAACACTGGGTATTTTGAAGGGCCCTTTCTTTAAGAGAGTCACTTCCTAGGCAGGTTGATAAGAAGTCTAGGGGTTTCCAAGGAGAGAAGGGTCTGGAATTCTTAAGGAGGAAGAAAGGACAAACTTTTTTCCCCTCTAGACTCCTTAGGATTATATAACAATCAAGTATCCTGTTTGAGGACAGTCTCTGGAAAAAACCTTCTGGCTAATCCTGTTATCTTAAAATGTAAATTATGGGAGTAGGTCTAGTGAGGTCTTTACAACCTCCAGAGATTGTTTTGATTCACTGTAATAACTAATTAGATAGTATACAACTCCATGGCTAACAATAGCAAGGGGGTACTTTTTCTGCTCCCTTCTGATGCCTATGTCAGAAGTTTTCTCTATCTCCTTTATATTTTAATAAAACTTTATTACACAAAAGCTCTGAGTGATCAAGCCTCGTCTATGGCCCCGGATTGAATTCGTCTCCTCTGGAAGCCAAGAATCCTAGCATCTTTTCATGGTTCAGCAACAACCTTTCATCTTTGCTGCTAGACCTGGGGCTGTGTCAGATGGGCTACCTGGGAAAATAGAGGCAACCTGGGAGAATAAGGACAAAGTAGCACTGCTTCAAAATGGAACTACTGATCCCAAATGTTAGCTGGGGATGTGTAAACCAGTCAATTTCACTATCTTCAACCCCAGAGACTCAAGATGGGAAAAGGGTCACCAGATTGGCATCTATATTAATGGAAGAGGTCTTGACCCTGGAACTATATCAATATTCCAGAGCATTTCTGTCTCACTCTGGGTTTCCACACACAGGCTCTTCCATTCTGTTTATGAAGAGATGGAAAGTGATCCCCTTTCTATTCTAGCCAAAACTAAATGTCTGTTCATAGCCCTGGCAGAGACCATAGCCCAGAGATTAATGGTTACTTTTTGCAGTGGGTGTGGGGAAACTAATATGAGACCAATGGCCCTGGGAAGCTAAAGAATTAGATCCCCAGAGACCCTTCAACAACTCAGGGGAGCCTGGCATTTAAAGACTTCCATAATCACCAAAAACTGTCCAGCACAGTGGGGCCCATTATTCGGTGTTCTAGTAGGAAAACTCACTTGTCTTGCTCCAAAATATTGTAATATAAATACTCATACTTCTGGTTGGTGGGAAAGCCCAAACTATCAGATCCTAATCCTCACCTTCTAGCAAGCTTCCCCAGTTTAAAGACCAGATGGGATGATTTGTTCACTGAAGGCCATTCAGCTCAGTTCAGTTCAGTCACTCAGTCATGTCCCTTCCTGTCCATCACCAACTCCTGGAGTTCACTCAAACTCATGTGCATTGAGTTGGTGATGCCATCAGCCATTTCATCCTCTGTCATCCCCTTCTCCCCCTACCCCAATCCCTCCCAGCATCAGAGTCTTTTCCAGTGAGTCAACTCTTTGCATCAGGTGGCCAAAGTATTGGAGTTTCAGCCTCAGCATCAGTCCCTCCAACGAACACTTAGGACTGGTCTCCTTTAGGATGGACTGGTTGGATCTCCTTGCAGTCCAAGGAACTCAAGAGTCTTCTCCAGCACTACGGTTCAAAAGCATCAATTCTTCAGCGCTGAGCTTTCTTCACAGTCCAACTCTCAAATCTATAAACAACCACTGGAAAAACCATAGCCTTGACTAGACGGACTTTTGTTGGCAAAGTAGTATCTCTGCTTTTGAATATGCTATCTAGGTTGGTCATAACTTTTCTTCAAAGGAGTAAGCGTCTTTTAATTTCATGGCTGCAGTCACCATCTGCAATGATTTTAGAGCTCAGAAAAATAAAGTCTGACACTGTTACCACTGTTTCCCCATCTATTTCCCATGAAGTGATGGGACCAGATGCCATGATCTTAGTTTTCTGAATGTTGAGCTTTAAGCCAACTTTTTCACACTCTTCTTTCACTTTCATCAAGAAGCTTTTTAGTTCCTTTTCATTTTCTGTCATAAGGTTGGTGTCATCTGCATATCTGAGGTTACTGACATTTCTCCCAGCAATCTTGATTCCAGCTTGTGCTTCCTCCAGCCCAGCACTTCTCATGATGTACTCGGCATATAAGTTAAATAAGCAGAGTGACAATATACAGCCTTGACGTACTCCTTTTCCTATTTGGAACCAGTCTGCTGTTCCATGTCCAGTTCTAACTGTTGCTTCCTGACCTGCATATAGGTTTCTCAAGAGGCAGGTGAGGTGGTCTGGTATTCCCATCTCTTTCAGAATTTTCAACACTTTATTGTGATCCACACAGTCAAAGGCTTTGGCATAGTCAATAAAGGAGAAATACATGTTTTTCTGGAACTCTCTTGCTTTTTTGATGACCCAGCGGATGTTGGCAATTTGATCTCTGGTTCCTCTGCCTTTTCTAAATTGTTGCTTCCTGACCTGCATATAGGTTTCTCAAGAGGCAGGTGAGGTGGTCTGGTATTCCCATCTCTTTCAGAATTTTCAACACTTTATTGTGATCCACACAGTCAAAGGCTTTGGCATAGTCAATAAAGGAGAAATACATGTTTTTCTGGAACTCTCTTGCTTTTTTGATGACCCAGCGGATGTTGGCAATTTGATCTCTGGTTCCTCTGCCTTTTCTAAAACCAGTTTGAACATCTGGAAGTTCACAGTTCATGCATTGCTGAAGCCTGGCTTGGAGAATTTTGAGCATTACTTTACCAGTCTGAAACTCCAGTACTTTGACCAACTCATGCAAAGAGTTGACTCACTGGAAAAAACTCTGATGCTGGGAGGGACTGGGGGCAGGAGGAGAAGGGGACGACCAAGGATGAGATGGCTGGATGGCATCACTGACTCTATGGATGTGAGTCTGAGTGAACTCCGCGAGATGGTAATGAACAGGGAGGCCTGGCGTGCTGCGATTCATGGGGTTGCAAAGAGTCGGACACGACTGAGCGACTGAACTGAACTGAATTGAGATGAGTGCAATTGTGCGGTAGTTTGAGCATTCTTTAGCATTGCCTTCCTTTGGGATTGGAATGAAAACTGACCTTTTCCAGTCCTGTGGCCACTGCTGAGTTTTCCAAATTTACTAGCATATTAAGTGCAGCAATTTCACAGTATCATCTTTCAGGATTTGAAATAGCAACTGGAATCCCATCACCTCCACTAGCTTTGTTCATAGTGATGCTTTCTAAGGCCCACTTGACTTCACATTCTAGGATATCTGGCTCTAGGTGAGTGATCACACCATCGTGATGATCTTGGTTGTGAAGATCTTTTTCGGACTACATAAACACTAGACCATAGCATTTCATCTGTGGCTCCCCTATTTTGCTCCTTCATTCATGTCTCTCTCACACAGCAACTAAAAACTCTTAACTCCAGAGTCTCAAATTTAAGAATGTTATGTGCCATTCCAGTAAATGTTACATGCCATTCCAGTAAACAATGAATGTTGTTCACCATCAAACCAGTGGCCACTGCAGCTGCCCTCATGGTGCATCTCATTCCTATGCAGTTAAGGTCCATATTTAAGGGATAATTTCAAGTGAGCTCTGCTAACTAAAATTTGTTACTAGTGCAAAGTTCATGCATTAAAAATAAATTAACGTTTTAGTTGACAGCTGAAGAATGTTACTGGCAACCTGCTTCTATAAGGACTACATCACTACCCATTGCAGTCACTGACTTTCAACACCCGCTGAATGTTCAGGGTGAAGAGCAGAAATAAGGCAAGCATGCTGAGGGGGCAGGGATGAAGTGACTGACAGGACAGGTCTTCAGACACTTAGATATTTTCAGAAGATTCTATGTACCCAAATCTTGTGTCTTCTCATGACAGGGAGAAAAATCTTTTCATGTTGATTTAGAAACATTATCTCATTCCCTCTTTTTACCTTCCCTAAGATTAGAGCTTCAGGTTCTCAAAGTCTGCAGAGATCAGTAAAATCTTGTTTGTAGCTGAAAGTGTGATAGTCTTACATTTACTTACGATTCTTTAAAAGACAACACCATTTTTTCTTTCTGTAAAACTAGAGGGTTCACTTACTTTGTGCCTTAACAGGCTACATACACAATATATTCTATTCTGAAAAGCTCTCCCTCTACTTATTTTTTCCTGTTATCGTTTGTTAGTGGCCAAAAAAAAAAAAAGATTTGTAACAAGGGTATTGAATGAAATATTTCTGTTTACCTTAGCACACAACTTGCATGTTACAAGTCAAAGTTCTTAATTGGTTACCTTTTGTGTTAAAGGGGAAAAAATAAGTTCATAATATTTTATAATATATAGGATTAATTATTCTATAGTATTCTTTTTAGAATATACATACCCATGGGATGTGGCATAGTGGAAAACCATAGAATTCATCTGTCATTTAAACTTGTAAAATATATGAATAAAATGATTAAAACATGGAAAATCAAGTTTCCTCAGCTTGAATGCCAAATAGCTTGGGTGTAAACTCCCCAAAAGTTAGGAAAGCAGTATAAACAGACAGACATTAAAACCATTCTTAAAAAAAACAACAAAAAAAAAAACCTGAGTGTTCCACAAAGTGCTGGCCAGCAGAAGGAAAATCCCTTCTTTATCTGTACCTTTTAGTTTCCTGGTACCAATCCTGAAACTGTCTTGTCTGCAGATTTGGCTATTATAGACTATAGCCTAGGAGCTATTAGAATTAAGTTATTTACCACTAGAGAAAATCCTCAGGGCACGCTATCAGAGAAATTAAGTCTAAATTGACTTCAGTTCTGTAGTGTGGAAGCCATTTCTTTTGAGTTTTGTATTAGCATAGATTACTTTTTGAACTTTAGAGATTCAAAACTTTCAGTATCAATATTACGTTGTTAGAAATATAAACATGATTTAAAATTTTTATTTTCCTTTCCTGTATATCTTTTAGCATATAAGATAAATGTTACCTATTTTCTTTCATAACTGCAGTAGAGACCAATAGACAGCAAAATAAATGACGCTGGTTTATAGTAGTAGGCAGTGATCTTAAAAGTTTGGATTCTTAAGGTGTTGTGGGAAGGGATCCCCTTCCAGGGCCCGAAACTGGGCTCTTGTCTAACACTTGGAAATCAATCATCCAAGGAGACACATGTGCTGACAAGCGAGAGATTTTATTGGGAATGGGCACCCGGGCAGACAGCAGCAGGGTAAGGGAACCCAGGAGAACAGCTCTGCCATGTGGCTCGAAATCTCAGGTTTTATGGTGATGAGATTAGTTTCCAGGTTGTCTTTAGCCAATCATTCTGACTCAGAGTCCTTCCTGGTTCAGCCAAGATGGATGACAGAGAGGAGGATTCTGGGAGGTGGTCGGACATGTGGTGTCCTACTTTGGACCTTTCCCAAACTCTTCCAGTTGGTTATTAGTTCTGTGTTCTTTACCAGGACCTCCTGTCATAAAATAACTCATGCAAATAGTTTCTATGGTGCCTGGCCAGGGTGGTCAGTTTCAGTCAGTGTGCTTCCCCTAACAAAGGTAATTGGGTAAACTTGTGACCAGCCCTAATAAGTGCAGAGTAGAAAATGCCCCTGAAAGGCGAGGTGAGCAATGAATGTAGTAGCTCCAAAGTGAAATTCTCAGTGACATGATTCTGGCAAGGGAAGAAATCCTGAACTCACATTTTGTCTCCATCTTGAACTTTCAGAAAAAACTACCCAAAACTAAGATTTGGACACATTCTTTATCTGGACCACTGCAGTGTTAGTGAGTGAAGAAAACACACAAAATATTGCTGCTCCCTCCTTAAACTCAGAAATAAGCTCTGTAGTCATCCACTAGTGGTCTCTTGCCCTGAATGGCTAGGCCTGTTTCAGCCACTCTAACTTTCTCAAAATCTCATGATCAGTTTAGCGGATCCTTCATTCAGGTCTCCATAAGACTAAAATGACTTTCATCAGTACAAGTCACCACCTGAACATATAACATAAAAAATGAAGTATTTTTTCAGATCTTAAGAGTAAATTACAAATAATGACAAATTTTTTTCTGATGTTATTTGTTAGTGGAAAAAAAAAAAAAAAAGGTCAGATTTGTAAGCAAGGTATTGAACAAACTATTTCTGTTTGCCTTAGAAAAATGTGTGTGTAGTGCATTTCTACACAGGATGACTATACTTAAGAGAACAAGAATAAGGGGAGAACAACAGCAAATGTTTGTGAAACACTTTCTTCTAGTGATGTTCATTGCCTTGATAACTGTAGGACTAGCACATTTGGGGTCCAACCTAATCAAACCTAGGCAGTTGTTGGTATACCAATGAGTCTGGTTAAAGTATATTTTAGATCTATGTTGGTAAATAAACATCAGTGTACAAACTAATGTTAGAAAAAATAAGGAGTAAAGTTCAGTGATATACAGGAAAGGTATGGGCATATTGATGGCAAATGCAGTTTTCTTTGTTAGGTCATCTCATAAGGAGTGCTTCGAGGTTGAAGGCAAATGGCCTTGGAGTTCTTCTCAACCTATTTTCCCATAGACAAAACCGGAAACTGAATCCATAGCAATACCTCCTTTGCCATGTTTTCTAGTGCCTAGACTGTTGTGGCCAAGAATGGAAAAAGTAGACTCTAGATGAGCCAGCCAAAGCATAGGGTAGAAAACAGAAGTTTCAATGTGGAATGTCATTCTACCTGTGATCTTGGAAGGCTTAAGTGGATCAGTTTTCAAGAGGGCTCAAGAATTATGTGACAAACAGTGTTAGTTTCTTTCTTAAATTACCTGTCTTGAAGCTCAGTATCTTACATAGGCACGCTTTATCTTTTGCACACAGGTGTTGTTATCTAGTAGATCTCCCTTAAGCTTAAAGGTCTGCAGAGTTCAACTGGAACATATTAGTCATCAAGGAATAAAATATGCTCAGTAAAAGGGATGCACACTTAACAGCATTCCTATTACCTGGAACATGACTAATACAGCATGTCCAGATGCATCACTTATGCTGGATTTAAGTATTTATTTACATGGCTTTGTTGGGTCTTAGCAATGGCACCCCACTCCAGTACTCTTGCCTGGCAAATCCCATGGATGGAGGAGCCTGGTAGGCTGCAGTCCATGGGGTCGCTAGGAGTTAGACATGACTGAGTGACTTCACTTTCACTTTTCACTTTCATGCCCTGGAGAAGGAAATGGGAATCCACGCCAGTGTTCTTGCCTGGAGAATCCCAGGGACGGGGGACCCTGGGGGGCTGCCATCTCTGGGGTCGCACAGAGTTGGACAAGACTGAAGCAACTTAGCAGCAGCAGCAGTGGTGGTGGCACACAGGGTTCTCCAGCTGTGGTGTACAGACTGTGTATCCCTGAGATATGAAACCTTAGTTCTCAGACCAGGAATGGAACCTGTGTCCCCTGCATTGGAAGATGAATTTTTACCCACTGTACCACCAGAGATGTACACTGATAAGAAGTCTCTAAACTTCAGTTTCTTTATTACCAAGATTCTGCCTTACTTTCAATTCAGTCCCCAGCTAAAGAAGAGGCTGCAGACAATCCTACTCTTGGTTGTGCATCAAAACTGAGAAACCTGAGCTCAGAAAACCCAAATCTGTTATAAAACACAGTAGGAAAACTCATTTTCTTGCCCAGAAAAACTTAATCTTCATATAGAGAAAAAGAACCTCTTTCCCCAGAAATACTATTCCTAATTTCTAAACTTCCTGTTCTAGAAAAAGTACTAAAATGTGCTAAAAACAGAAGTTAGAAACTGTATTACTGTCCAAGTAATTGTATTCCTGTCCAGAATTCTGCAGCGTATTAACAATTATATGCTAACAGTTGCTACTCAGAGGCTCAGGTTCAAGAAACAAAGATGTGAGGTGGTCCTAAGATGGCGTAGGAACAGGATGAGGAGACCACTTTCTCCCCTACAAATTCATTGAAAGAACATTGAAGCTGAACAAATTCCACAAAACAACTTCTAAACGCTGGCAGAGGACATGAGAATCAAAAAGGCAGCCCACTGTCTTCGAAAGGAGGTAGGACAAAATATAAAAGATAAAAAGAGAGACAAAAGAGTTAGGGACACCCAGGAAGGGAGTTATTAAAAGAAGAGAAGCTTCCAAACACCAGGAAATCCTCTCACTGGCAGATTTGTGGGGAGTTTTGGAATCTCAGAGGGCAACATAACCAGGAGGAAAAAGAAATAAAACCCACAGATTATGTGCCTAACAGCAACTCCTAGCAGAGAACTAGCTCAGACGCTCGCATCCACCACCAGTAAGTTGGGGCTGAATAGGGACAACGGGGTCCAAATGCCCCGAGGGCAATCTGAGGGAGCTAACATGAGACAGCAACCCAAACCAGGAGATAGCCAGAGAAAGAGAGGTGGAAAAAAAGAGAGAGAGAGAGAACTATCCCCTGAAAAGCCCTAACCGAAGGCACTGCCAGGCCTGCTCACAGAACAAAGGACTGAGCAAATACCAAAGAGCTAGCAGGCTGTGGACCAGCCCATCGGCCCCTAGAGACAAGCAGGTGGGTGGGGG
>SJYT01070693.1:97656-107725 GCA_006410635.1 Cephalophus harveyi | reverse complement strand
CCACCTCATGCGAAGAGTTGACTCATTGGAAAAGACTCTGATGCTGGGAGGGATTAGGGGCAGGAGGAGAAGGGGACGACCGAGGATGAGATGGCTGGATGGCATCACTGACTCGATGGATGTGAGTCTGAGTGAACTCCGAGAGATGGTGATGAACAGGGAGGCCTGGCGTGCTGCGATTCATGGGGTCGCAGAGTTGGACATGACTGAGCGACTGAACTGAACTCTAGATTTTTAATGTTTGCTTTTTGGTATTTGTTACCAATTTTGTACCTTTAAGAATCCAATCTTCAGTACCCATTTTCACTTGGGAGTGTGATTACTGGCTTAATTACTCTCTCTCCCTTTTGACTCTCCTTTTCCTCCCCCAGGTCACCTCTATCTTCTCCCTCCACCTTCTCTTCTCTACCTAACTCTGTGAATCTGTGTGTGTGTTCCGGGCTGTGGAGAACACTTATGAAACTGATCACTGCCTAGCTCTCTCTCCTTTTGATTCCCCCTTTTCTCCTCCTGGTCACGTCTGTCTCCTTCCTCCATCTTCTCTTCTCTGTGTTAACTCCATGCACATCTCTGAGGGATCCAGACTGTGGAGAGCACATACAGAACTGATTACTGCCTAACTTGCTCACTCCACTTTTGATTCTTCCTCTTCTCCTCCTGGTCACCACTATCTCCCTCCTCCCTCTACTCTTCTCCATGTAACTGTGAACCTCTGTGGGTGTCCCTCACCATTAACCTAGATATTTTAGCATTGGTGCTGTATGGATGGAGAAGACTTGAGGCTACTGTAAGAATAAGACTGAAAACCAGAGGCAGAAGGTTTAAGCCTTAAACCTGAGAACACCAGAAAACTCCTGATTCCAGGAACATTAATAAGAGATCATCCAAAAGCATCCTTGTGTACACTGAAACCAAGCTCCACCCAAGAGTCAACAAGTTCCAGAGCAAGATATATCACGCAAATTCTCCAGCAATGCAGGAACATAGCCCTGAGCTTCAATATAGAGGCTGCCCAAAGTCACACAAAACCCACAAACATCTCAAAACTCATTACTGGACACTTCATTGCACTGCAGATGGAAGAAATCCAGCTCCACCCACCAGAACACTGACACAAGCCTCCCTAACTAGAAATTTTGACAAGCCGCTGGTCCAACCCCACCCACAGGGAGTAACCTCCACAATAAAGAGGAACCACAAACTGCCACCCTACAGAAAGGCCACCCCAAACACATTAATCTAAACAAGATGAAAAAAGCAGAGAAATACTCAGCAGGTAAAGGAACATGATAAATGTCCACCAAACCAAACAAAAGAGGAGGCAATAGGGAGTCTGCCTGAAAAAGACTTCAGGATAATGATAGTAAAAACGAATAAAAATCTTGAAAACAAAATGCAGTTATAGATAAATAGCCTGGAGAAAAGGATTGAGAAGATGTGAGAAATGTTTAACAAGGACCTAGAAGAAATAAAAAAGAGTCAATCAATAATGAATGATCCAATAACTGAGATCAAAAGCACTCTGGAGGGAACCAACAATAGAATAACAGAGGCAGAAGATAGGATAAGTGAGTTAGAAGATAGAATGGTAGAAATAAATGAAACAGAGAGGAAAAAAGAATTTAAAAAAATGAGGACAACCTCAGGGACCTCAGGAACAATATTAAATGCCCCAACATTCGAATCACAGGCGTCCCAGAAGATAACAAAAAGAAAGGCCATGAGAAAATACTTGAAGAGATAACAGCTGAAAACTTCCCTAAAATGGGGGACAGAAATAATCACCCAAGTCCAAGAAACCCAGAGACTCCTAAACAGGATAAATTCAACATGAAACACCCCAAGACACATATTAATCAAATTAACAAAGATCAAGCACAAAGAACAAATATTAAAAGCAACAAGGGAAAAACAACAAGTAACACACAAGGGGATTCCCATAAGGATAACAGTTTATTTTTCAATAAAAACTCTTCAGGCTAGAGGGGAATGGCAGAACATACGTAAAGTGATGAAAGAAAAAAACCTACAGCCCAGATTACTGTACCCAGCAAATATGAGGGAGAATTCAAAAGCTTTACAGACAAGCAAAAGCTGAGAGAATTCAGCATCACCAAACCAGCTCTCCAACAAATGCTAAAGGATCTTCTTTAGACAGGAAACACAGAAAGGCTGTGTAAACTCGAACCCAAAACAACAAAGTAAATGGCAACGGGATCATACTTAACAATAATTACCTTAAATGTAATGGGTTGAATGCCCCAACCAAAAGACAAAGATTGGCTGAATGGATACAAAAACAAGTCCCCTATATATGCTGTCTATAAGAGACCCACCTCAAAACAAGGGACACCTACAGATTGAAAGTGAAGATATTCCACATACAGACTGGAAAAAGATATTCCACGCAAATAGAGATCAAAAGCAAGCAGAAATAGCAATACTCCTATCAGATAAAATAGATTTTAAAATAAAGACTGTGTAAAGAGACAAAGAAGGACACTACATAATGATCAAAGGAGCAATTCAAGAAGGTATAACAATTATAAATACATATGCACCCAACACAGGAGCACTGCAATAGGTAAGACAAATGCTAACAACTATGAAAGGGAAAATTAACAATAACACAATAATAGTGGGAGATATTAATACCCCACTCACACCTATGGATAAACTAAACAGAAAATTAACAAGGAAACACAAAGTTTAAATTATATAACAGACCAGTTAAAACTACTTAACTGATATCCATAGGACATTCCACCGCAAAACAATGAATTTCACCTTTTTCTCAAGCGCACATGAAACATTCCCCAGGATAGATCACATCCTTGGCCATAAATCTAGCCTTGGTAATTCAAAAAAACTGAAATCATTCCAAGCATCTTTTCTGACCACAGTGCAATAAGATTAGATGTTAATTACAGGAAAAAAAACTAATAAAAATTCCAACATATGGAGGCTGAACAACACGCTTCTGAATAACCAAAAGTGACAGAAGAAATCAAAAAAGAAATCAAAATATGTATAGAAATGAATGAAAATGAAAACACAACAACCCAAAACCTATGGGACACTGTAAAAGCAGTACTAAGGGGAAGGGTCATAGCAATACAGGCTTACCTCAAGAAACAAGAAAAATATCAAATAAATAACCTAACTCTACACCTAAAGCAATTAGAAAAGAAAGAAATGAAGCACCCCAGTGTTAGTAGAAGGAAGGAAATCTTAAAAATTAGGGCAGAAATAAATGTAAAAGAAATAAAAGAGACCATAGCAAAAATCAACAAACCCCAAAGCTGGTTCTTTGAGAAGATAAAATTGACAAACCATTCGCCAGATTCATCAAGAAACAAAGGCAGAAGAATCAAATCAACAAAATTAGAAATGAAAATGAAGAGATACAACAGACAACACAGAAATACAAAGGATCATAAAAGACTACTATCAGTTAACTGTATGCCAACAAAATGGACAACTTGGAAGAAATGGACAAATTCTTAGAAAAGTGTAACTTTCCAAAACTGAACCAAGAAAAAATAGAAAGTCTTAACAGACCCATCACAAGCTTGGAAATTGAAACTGTAATCAGGAATCTTTCAGCAAACAAAACCCCAGGACCAGATGCCTGCACAGCTGAATTCTACAAAATTTAGAGAAGCACGAACACCTACCTTACTAAAACTCTTTCAGAAAATTGCAGAGGAAGGTAAACTTCCAAACTCATACTATGAGGCCACCATCACCCTAATACCAAAACCAGACAACCAAGTTAAGACGGTAGGTGTTGCAAGAGGACATCAGAAGGCAGACACACTGAAACTATAATCACAGAAAACTAGTCTAATCACAAGGACCACAACCTTGTCCAACTCTATGAAATTAAGCCATGCTGTGTGGGGCCACCCAAGATAGGTGGGTCATGGTGGACAGGTCTGAAAGAATGTGGCCCACTGGAGAAGGGAATGGCAAACCACTTCAGTATTCTTGCCTTGAGAACCCAATGAACAGTATGAAAGGCAAAATGATAGGATACTGAAAGAGGAACTCCCCAGGTCGGGAGGTGCCCAATATGCTACTGGAGATCAGTGGACAAAAAACTTCAGAAAGAATGAAGGGATGGAGCCAAAGCAAAAAACAATACCCAACTGTGGACATGACTGGTGATAGAAGCAAGGTCCGATGTAAAGAGCAATACTGCATAGGAACCTGGAATGTCAGGTCCATGAATCAAGGCAAATTGGAAGTGGTCAAACAGGAGATGGCATGAGTGAATGTAGACATGCTAACAATCAGCAAACGAAAATGGACTGGAATGGGTGAATTTAACTCCGATGATCATTATATCTACTATTGCGGGCAGGAATCCCTTAGAAGAAATGGAGTAGCCATCATGGTCAACAAGAGTCCGAAATGCAGTAATTAGATGCAATCTCAAAAAAGACAGAATCATCTCTCTTTGTTTCCAAGGCAACCCATTCAATATCACAGTAATCTGAGTCTACGCCGCAGCCAGTAACACTGAGGAAGCTGAAGTTGAATGGTTCTATGAAGACCTCTAAGACCTTTTAGAAGTAACACCCCAAAAAGATGTTCTTTTCATTACAGGGGAGTGGAAAGCAAAAGTAGGAAGTCAAGAAACACCTGGAGTAACAGTTAAATTTAGCCGTGGAATACAGAATAAAGAAGGGCAAACAGTAATAAAGTTTTGCCAAGAGAACGCACTGATCACAGCAAACACCCTCTTCCAACACAAGAGAAGACTCTACACATGGACATCACCAGATGGTCAACACTGAAATCAGACTGACTATATTCTTTGCAGCCAAAGATGGAGAAGCTCTATACAGTTAGCAAAAACAAGACCAGGAGCTAACTGTGGCTCAGATCATGAAATCCTTATTGCCTAATTCAGACTTACATTGAAGAAAGTACGGAAAACCACTAGACCATTCAGGTATGACCTAAATCAAATCGCTTATGATTATATAGTGGAAGTGAGAAGTAGATTTAAGGGACTAGATCTGATAGAGTGCCTGATGAACTATGGACAGAGGTTGATGACATTGTACAGGAGAGAGGGATCAACCGTCCCCAAGAAAAAGAAATGCAAAAAAGCAAAATGGCTGTCTGGGGAGGCCTTACAAATAGCTGTGAAAAGAGGAGAAAGGAAAAACAAAGGAGAAAAGGAAAGATATAAGCGTACGAATGCAAGAACAGAAAGAAAAGAAAGACTTCCTCAGTGATCAGTGCAAAGAAATAGAGGAAAACAACAGAATGGGAAAGACTAGAGATCTCTTCAATTAAATTAGATACACCAAGGGAACATTTCATGTAGGGACAGGCTTGATAAAGGACAGAAATGGTATGGACCTAACAGAAGCAGAAGATATTAAGAAGAGGTGGCAAGAATATACAGAGGAACTGTAACAACAACAACAACAAAAAAAGATGGTGTGATCCCTCATCTAGAGCCAGACATCTTGGAATGTGAGGTCAAGTGGGCCTTAGAAAGCATCACTATGAACAAAGCTAGTGGAGGTGATGGAATTCCAGTTGCTATTTCAAATCCTGAAAGATGATGCTGTGAAAGTGTTGCGCTCAATATACTAACAAATTTGGAAAACTCAGTGGCCACAGGACTGGAAAAGGTCAGTTTTCATTCCAATCCCAAAGGAAGGCAATGCCAAAGAATGCTCAAGCTACTGCACAACTGCACTCATCTCACACACTGGTAAAGAAATGCTCAAAATTCTCCAAGCCAGGATTCAGCAATGCATGAACCATTAACTTCCAGATGTTCAAGCTGGTTTAAGAAAAGGCAGAGGAACGAGAGATCAAATTGCCAACATCCACTGGATCATCAAAAAAGCAAGAGAGTTCTAGAAAAATATCTATTTCTGTTTTTGACTATGCCAAAGCCTTTGACTGTGTAGATCACAATAAACTGTGGAAAATTCTGAAAGAGATGGGAATATCAGATCACCTGACCTGCCTCTTGAGAAAGCTATCTGCAGGTCAGGAAGCAACAGTTAGAACTGGACATGGAACAACAGACTAGTTCCAAATTGGAAAAGGTGTACGTCAAGGCTGTATACTGTCACCCTGCTTATTTAACTTATATGCAAAGTACATCATGAGAAATGCTGGGCTGGAAGAAACACAAGCTGGAAACAAGACTGCCAGGAGAAATATCAGTAACCTCAGATATGCAGATGACACTACCCTTATGGCAGAAGTGAACAGGAACTAAAAAGCCTCTTGATGAAAGCCAAAGAGAAGAGTGAAAAAGTTGGCTTAAAGCTCAACATTCAGAAAATGACTATATCATGGCATCTGGTCCCATCACTTCATGGGAAATAGTGGTAACAGTGTCAGACTTTTATTTTTCTGGGCTCCAAAATCACTGCACATGGTGATTGCAGCCATGAAGACACTTTTACTCCTTGGAAGGAAAGTTATGACCAACATAGGTAGCATATTCAAAAACAGAGACATTACTTTGTCAACAAAGGTCCGTCTAGTCAAGGCTATGGTTTTTCCTGTGGTCATGTATGGATATGAGAGTTGGACTGTGAAGAAAGCTGAGCACTGAAGAATTGATGCTTTTGAACTGTGGTGTTGGAGAAGACTCTTGAGAGTCCCTTGGACTGCAAGGAGAGCCAACCAGTCCATTCTAAATGAGATCAGTCCTGGGATTTCTTTGGAAGGAATGATGCTAAAGCTGAAACTCCAGTACTTTGGCCACCTCATGAGAAGAGTTGACTCACTAGAAAAGACTCTGATGCTGGGAGGGATTGGGGGCAGGAGGAGAATGGGACGACAGAGGATGAGATGGTGGATGGCATCACCAACTCGATGGACATGAGTCTGAGTGAACTCTGGGAGCTGGTGATGTACAGGGAGGCTTGGGTGCTGCAATTCATGGAGTTGCAAAGAGTCAGACACGACTGAATGAATAAACTGAACTGAGTATCACTGATTAACATAAATGCAGAAATCCTTAATAAAATTCTACCAAACAGTATCCAATAATATATTAAATGATCATACATCATGACCAAGTGGGCTTTATCCCAGGAATGCAAGGATTCTTCAATATCTGCAAATCAATCAATATAATACACCACATTAACAAATTGAAAAGTAAAACCATATGATTATCTCAATAGATGCAAAGAAAGCCTTTGACAAAATTTAATATTCATTTATAAAACCCTTCAGAAAGCAGGAACAGAAGGAAGATACGTCAACATAATAAAAACTACTTATGACAAACCCAGAGCAAGCATTATCCTCAATGGTGAAAAATTGAAAGCATTTCTAATGGTGAATGGCAAAAAGACAAGGGTGCCCACTCTCACCACTACTATTAAGCATAGTTTTGTTAAGTTTTGGCCACAGTAAACAGAGCAGAAAAAGAAATAAAAACAATCCAGTTTGGAAAGCAAGTAAAACTCTCACTGTTTGCAGATGACCTGGTCCTCTACAGAGAAAACCCTTAAGACTCCACCAGAAAATTACTAGAGCTCATCAGTGAATATAGTAAAGTTGCAGGATATAAAATTAACATGCAGAAATCCCTTGTATTCCTATACACTAACAACGAGAAAATTGAAAAGAGAAATTAAGGAAAAAATCTCATTCACCATTGCTAACAAAAAGAAAAAAATAGGCATAATCTACCTAAAGAAACAAAAGACCTATATATAGAAAATTATAAAACACTGAGGAAAGAAATCGAAGAGAATACACATAGATGGAGAAATATATCATTTCATATAGTGAAAATGAGTTTACTACCCAAAGCAATCTATAGATTCAATGCAATCCCTATCACGCTACCAACAGTATTTTTCACAAGACTAGAACAAATAATTTCACAATTTGTATGAAAATACAAAAAACCTTGAATAGCCAAAGCAATCTTGAGAAAGAAGACTGGAACTGGAGGAATCAACCTACCTGACTAAAGGCTATCCTACAAAGCTGCAGTCATCAAGACAGTATGGTACGGCACAAAGACAGAAATATAGATCAATGGAACAAGAGAAAGCCCAGAGGTAAATCCATGCACCTATGGACACCTTATCTTTGACAAAGGAGGCAAAAATGTACAATGGTGAAAAGACAATCTCTTAATAAGAGGTGCTGGGAAAACCGGTAAACCACTTGTGAAAGAATGAAACTAGAACACATTCTAAGACCATACACAAAAATAAACTCAAAATGGATTAAAGATATAAACTAAGACCACAACCTATAACACTCCTAGAGGAAAACAGGCAAAACACTCTCTGACATAAATCACAGTAGGATCCTCTATGACCTCCCAGAGTAATGGAAATAAAAGCAAAAATAAAGAAATGGGAGCTAATTAAACTTAAAAGCTTTTGCACAATGAAAGAAACAATAAGCAAGATTAAAAGACAGTCTTCAGAATGGAAGGAAACAGTAGCAAATGAAGCAACTGACAAAGAATTAATTTCAGAAATATACAAGCAACTCCTACAGCTCAATTCTGGAAAAATAAACAACCCAGTCAAAAAATGGGCCAAAGAACTGAACAGACATTTCTGCAAAGACGACATACAGATGGCTAACACACACATGAAAAGATGCTCAACATCACTCAGAATGGCTGCTATCCAAAATTCTACAAACAATGCATACTGGAAAGGGTGTGGAGAAAAGGGAACCTTCTTACACTGTTGGCGGGAATGCAACCTAGGACAGCCACTATGAAGAACAGTGTGGAGATCCCTTAAAAAACTGGAAAGAGAACTGCCATATGACCCAGCAATCTCACTACTGGGCATACACACCAATGAAACCAGAACTATAAGAGGCACATGTACCCCTGTGTTCATCGCAGCACTGTTTATAATACCCGGAACATGGAAGCAACCTAGATGTCCATCAGCAGATGAATGGATAAGGAACCTGTGGTACATGTACACAATGGAATACTGCTGCTGCTGCTGCTGCTGCTAAGTCGCTTCAGTCGTGTCCGACTCTGTGCGACCCCATAGACGGCAGCCCAACAGGCTCCCCCGTCCCTGGGATTCTCCAGGCAAGAACACTGGAGTGGGTTGCCATTTCCTTCTCCATTGTGTGAAAGCGAAAAGTCAAAGTGAAGTCGCTCAGTCATGTCTGACTCATAGCGACCCCATCGACTGCAGCCTACCAGGCTTCTCTACCCATGGGGTTTTCCAGGCAAGAGTACTGGAGTGGGTTGCCATTGCCTTCTCCCCAATACTAACGCATATATATGTAATTTATAAAGACGGTAACGGTAACCTTGTACATGAGACAGCAAAAGAGACACAGATGTAAAGAACAGCCTATTGGACTCTGTGAGAAAAGGTGAGGGTGGGATGATCTGAGAGAAGAGCATTTAAACATGTATATTATCATATGTGAAGCACACTGCCAGTGCAGGTTCAATGCACAAGACAGGGTGCTCAGGGTTGGTAGAATCGGATAACCCTGACGGATAGGATGGGGAGGGAGGTGGGAGAGGGGTTCAGGATGGGGAACACAGGTACACCCATGACTGATTCATGTCAATGTATGGCAAAAAACAGTACAATATTGTAATTAGCCTCCAATTAAATAAATTTAAAAAAAAAGAAAGAAACAAAGGTATTCTTGGTTCTGTTTTTCCTGATCAGTGTTGTATCCTATTTCCTTTGGATCTGTGTATACCAACCTATACAATTTTTACGGTATGGCTATTTACCCCTTTGGATTACTTGCAAGGTGGGTCAGACATACAGCTTTTCCTTTTTCTGGCCTTGTTACTAAATCCCCTTTCATTGAGGAAGCAGGGCCACCATGAACAAATACATCCTGATAAGACAAAATCTAGGAAACGTGTCAATGTACAATAATTTCAATTTTTGCTTTTTGGGCTGGATCTATGTAAAAAATTGAAAATAGCTATTTATATACAAGAATCATTACATAGTTCTTATGATGTTAGGCTTTCTTCTTTGCTTCCTGAAGTTTTTTTATTCCTTGGCCTGCAATATGCATTCATGTGATGGTTAGGGTTAAGACCATG
>SJYT01070693.1:80354-96714 GCA_006410635.1 Cephalophus harveyi | reverse complement strand
TAGGCTACCTTCAATATTTTAGTATTCTCAATGGCAATAGAATTCTTAGCTCCCCAGCACCCAACAGGTGCTACCTATTACCCTAATGTACCTTCAGCAAAGAGACGTTATATTGGTTAAGCAAAATACACCCCCTCACCTTGGTTTTCTCCTCTATTTTTGTAACCACTCACACCCACTTTCCACCTTGCTCCTTGGCTGTAAATTTCAATTTGCCCATGATGCATTCAGAGCAGCTGAATCTAGTCTTTCTCCCACACTGCAAGAGCCCATATAGACCATCTTGAGTAAAGTCATTTTCTTCCTTCTCTTTAATAGATGTCATAAATAATTTAATATAACCACAACCTGGAAACAACTCTGGTAAGTTCAGCATACATACAACAGAATTCAACATAGCAGTTAGATTGAAACTATAGATGATATTTTATCTCACAGACAGAATGCTGACTGCAAGAAACTGTACAAAAACATAAACTGATTTACAGATAAACGCCAGTTTATGGTAAAATAAGTTAGGAAACAAGGGAGGTTAATTCTAACAAGTGGACACAAAGACACTTAAGTTGACTCTCAAAATAAAACCACAACCATGTGTCAAAGAACTACTGTAATGTTAACATGTTAAATTGATTTGGTTCTTTTAACAAAATGCATTATTTGGTGCAGCTGCTAGCATCAGTGTGTGGTAAGAGAGACAATACTGATTTATCAGACATCAGAAAGGACCAAGTTGGAAACTAGGCACTTCTGCCATAGGTTACCTATTCCAATTCTTGATTCTTAAATAGATAAAAGGAAATACATGCTATATAGGTTATTTAGACTTCAGTGATTTAAAATAAAGATTCTGTTTCTCCATATACCTATCTTACACCACCTTTGTCATTACTTAAAACTAAAAGGTCTTTCACAAATTAGTTCTGCAGATAACCAAGAAATCTCACTTTCTTTTTGGAAATCCCACTTTCAAACTCTTCATGGGGAGAGCACAAATTCATTTCTACCTCTCATTAAACCACAAGTGATAGCAAAGATTGTGTTCAACTCTTTATTTTAATAAAATCAGAATAAATACAGCACATGCAGTGCTAGAATTTAAAACTATTACTTTAAGCAATTACCAACTTGAAGTGACTTGAAATTCAATGTCTATATTTGGCAAATTAAAATCCATTCTTATTTACTGAAAATATTGCTGGCTGACAAAACTTAAGGTAAGTCACTGATTTTGGCAATATACAAAGATAACCACATGTTTGAGAAATAGGCCAGACACTGAAAAACAAACAACATATGTAACTAAATAGAACGCTATAGAATTTCTGAAAATGTGGCCACTTCGTAAGTGTTTAGAAGTGTTTTAAGATAACATATCAAAACCTTGGCATGTTATAGTTTCAAGTTGCGAATTTTGTCTTACATTTTGTTTGAAAGTTAAAGCTACCTACAATGTCAATGCTGGGTCTGCTTAGTTTGACTAAAAGTGTAGGAAGACTTAACATTAAAGCTCACACTAACCTGAAATTTATTATGTAATATACGATGACATTCAACATTCAAGTGCCAGTGTTTTTGTACTGTCTTTTGGTCAAGTTTCTTTAAACTTTCAAAGAATAACTTTAAGGCTTACAAAAATAAATATCTGTCAAAATGTTTCAATAAATACTATGCAGACAAGCAGTAGCAGCAAAGAAGTATCTAAAATCTGTCATGTGCAGAGTTTTCTTCCCAACTATCATCCTATGGTCCCAAATATAATTTTAGAATCTACTTCTTAAAAATATGTGTTCAACAATCTCCAAGAGACAAAATAAGACTGAAAGTTTAAGAACATGCACACAAGACATACATATATATGTATATAAAATTATCTTAATGTGCAATAAAATAAGTACTCTGTAAAAAATTTATGAGCAAAATGTACAAGAGTCTAAACCTATACTAATTCAAATAGCACCGTAACAAATGACCTCAATACTGTCAAGTGCACCTACTTAATAGTTTTAGAACAAGGCACAATAAACCTGAAAATCTATTATTGCACTTCTAAGAAATGTTTGCCTTCTTATGCCATTGTTAAGATTATGAAGATCACCATTTTCCAACTAAAGAATCAGTACCAATTCCATGTGGAGGAGACAATTTCAGTTGGTGAATAATCATCTTTGGCCAAATTTAGCAGAAAACAACTGTAAAGTACAATGGAAACCTATGCAACTAAAATATAACTGTACTATACAGAAAAATCACTATGAGCAACTTAGTACATATTTCTAACCAGTGTAATCTCAAGGATTTCTGTTTGCTTTTATTCCAATTGATAAAGTCCACAAATGTAAGCCATTTTAACATTTCAATGCAGCGTAAAGAGAGTAAAGAAAATCTGCAATAAAAGCCTGCTGCATAATCCCTCCTGCTCATATCCTCCTGACCAAAAAATGTCAATACTAGCATGCATTTAAGACCAAAATCCAAGCAGATTCATAAAAGGACTGGTCACTGGCATGGTTAGCCATCCTACTGTTTCAATTTTACTTATGGTAGGCATGAAAAAATCTAATTAGATGAAACTTCCACTAAACAGTTTTTTAAAATCAAACTTTCAAACTTTTCTTGTAGTGACATATACCCAAGAGTTGCCTAGCTTAGAATTAAGAGGAACTGTTATACTTACTTGCACTAACCTTCAAAAGTGTTTTGAAAATATATGGATGCATTCATACATGCAACCTTATCATGACCAGAATGGCTTATTTATAGACTATAAATGCCTATCCAAATAGACTGAGCAAGTACAAATTTAAATTAGTACAGTTTGCCACATCAGAACGTAATTAGGCTGTAAGATATTTTTATCCCCAATCTCCAAACATTAAGTCCAATGCAAGTTACTGCTCAAGTTTTCTTACTTTGTAATATTTAAGAATTAACAATTCTTGTTAAATAAGTTGCATCACATCTGTGTGCCAAGGTGTGATCTTAGCCCAAATTTAGTAAATTTATTGCATGAACACAACTGAAAACTTGAGCATTACTGAGCCAATA
The DNA here is from genome assembly GCA_006410635.1 of Cephalophus harveyi. Lineage (NCBI taxonomy): Eukaryota > Metazoa > Chordata > Mammalia > Artiodactyla > Bovidae > Cephalophus > Cephalophus harveyi. Next base: position 93,666 of record SJYT01070693.1, on the reverse strand, counting down.
GGTCATCAAAATAATAAGCTGTCTATAAACTTAAAGTCATAGTACATTAACAAACAAATGGTCCTCAATCACAAAATTATAAATGCAGTTTGGGGTGGAAACAAGCAGAAGAGGAGTTAATCCAAACTACACCAATTAAGTTTTCAAACCAATGGAGTTGATGATTGTTCTTTTCCCTTCTTTTGGCTTTAAGCTCCCCTGAATTCTCAGGAGAATCACTGTGGATAATGCACTACAAGATCTTTATACAAAAAACAATCTGGCAAAGTTACATGTGGTTTCCATTGTAGCTTTTTTTTTAAGTGACTTGGCTGCAAAGCAGATTCAGTTGCCCCACCAGTCAACCCCCTGAGAGCTGTAATTTCCTCCATATCCTTCACTAGTGTAGAAGCCTCCATAGCCACCTATCAAAGAAGTGTAAAAAAAAAAAAAAATTAGGTCAGCCATATTTTCTTTTTCTCGCTTTTCCAGTATAAAGCCTAATATATATAAGTCTAATAAAAAAGCCTAATAAGCCTAATAAGAAACATTGAATTAGGTTGTGTTCTTCACAAATAAAAATTCTCAAATTATGCTTTGAAAAAGGGGGGAAGCCGTTGCAAAAATATAAAAGGGGGAAAATTATACTATTACCTCCACCAAATCCTCTGCTGCTGCCATGAGCACCTCCACCACTGCGGCTGCTGCTTGCACGACCACTACTATAGCTGGAGCTGCCAGAACTGCTACTCTGTCGATAATCACGGGTACCAAAGCCTCCACTGAATCTATATTACAAGGAAAAAGTTGATGGCTTTTTAAGAACATAATTGAAATAAAACAACAATTTCCATGCATAAACTTCCCAATCCACAACTTTAACTCAATTTTCATGTGGCTTTTTTCTCCACGTTATCCTTTCACATTAACATTTACTCCACAGTATCCTTTCTGAAAATGTCACTTGTACAGTAATAGCAGTCTTTTTAGTTAACCATGGACAAAATTCTTTTCCCAAATGATATTAACAAAGGTTTAAAAAAATCCGTTACCTCTTAGAACGGCCACGACTGCTACTCTTATAGTGGTGTTCATAAGCCATGTTTTCTAACCAAGATGGCACTTCTTGTTTGGCTTCAACAAGAAGATCCAACAAATCTTTTGTGATATTTATATTTCTTTCATTGAAAAATGAGGTGGCAAGACCTACAAGAATCCAAAAACAGTAAATGAGGTCTAGAACATTAATCAGAAAACAAAAATATAAACAATATGCAATATTAAACTGACATCCGATGTCAACTTTCCCTTGAAAACAGGTTCTAGGATTTGAAATTTTGTGTCAAACCATCAAGCAACCAAACACTTTACCAAGGTTTCCTACACGTCCTGTACGGCCAATCCGATGTACATATTCCTCAATATCATTTGGCAAATCAAAATTGATGACATGTTTCACATTTGAAATGTCTAGTCCTCTTGCTGCCACCTAAAAAAGTAATTTTTGTTAAAATAAGGCAATATTCAAAGATGTGTAATTGAAAAAAGAAAAACAAAAAACAAACAAAAAAACAGAGTAGAAAATATACGCACAGCAGTAGCCACTAGAATTGGGCTTTTTCCTGAGCGGAACTGATGAAGAGCTTCCTCTCTATCTCTCTGTGATCGGTCTCCATGGATACTTGTACAAGCATATCCTTCATGGTATAAGAAATCCTCCAAAGAATCAGCCCCCTTTTTGGTCTCCACAAAAACTAAAGTCAGCGAATCCGTCCCTGAAAAATTATTGGTAAGTTTTTTTTTTTTTTTACTAACAGTAACTTTGCATCATTGCTTGATCTAAATATTAGTTTCTTACTTCTCTTTGCACTCAGAAAGAATGCACATGGAGATAATGAAAAAAGCAGCTGCATTACTTATATGGTCAGAAGGTTGAGTGAACACAGGGTACAGGCTGAATGTATTTTAATAGTCTCTTTATTCCTAGCAATGTAATTACTCAAAATTTCACCTGTTGCATTTAAGAGATCAAGCAGAAATGACCGTTTGTCTGCCTCTTCCACCCAAACTACTTTTTGTGTGATGTTCTCAGAGGTAGAGCCAACTCTACCTACGGCCAGAAAGATATATTCATCCAAGAAATCACGAGCAAGCATCTGAAAGAGGGAAGAAAGTCTATTTTTTTTGCTACTTTAACTAACATTAACTGAAGATAACACCTATACAAATGTTCTTTTTAAAAAAAAAAAAAGGAACTACCTGAATTTCCTTAGGAAAAGTAGCACTAAACATCATGGTATGGCGAACACCCTTTGGTGGCATAGTGTCTTGTTCAACTATACGACGTATTTGAGGTTCAAATCCCATATCCAGCATCCTATCAGCTTCATCCAACACCAAGTATCTGTTATTAAAAATACAGTTTAGAATTTGATGAGAAACTTAATTATTCTTGTGTCTATACTGAATTATGCTAATATATTCACCATAATATTTGAGTTTCAAATTTCACTATGTAAACCACCTACAGATCACACAGCCAAATTAGCTGTTATTTGTTACAATGATCCAAGCAAATTAGCTATACTTTACAAAATACCACAAAACTTTTGACTACTAATATACAAAGTAATTACACCTCATATATAAAAATCAACTTACTTGCAGAAATCTAACCCAATCTTTCCTCTTTCCATCATATCCACCAGGCGTCCTGGAGTGGCAACTAACAAGTGACATCCACGTTCTAAGTCTCGTATCTGTTGACCAATATCAGCACCACCGTATACCACACAAGGAAGAACTCGAGACCGGTATGAAAACTACAAGCAATAATTTATTAGATGGTCATAAAAATTACACTAGAAATCTAAAAAGTCAATTATCAGTAAATTGCATACTTACTTTCCTGGCTTCCTCATAGATCTGTACAGCCAGCTCTCTTGTTGGGGCTAAAACCAAGGAGATTGGATACTGTTTACGGCGTCCATACCTTCCATTTTCCTAAGAATTAAGTACAATTTATAAATTAAGCTCAAAAATTAAAATCTTTTCCTATTCATTTCTAAAGTTTGTGAAAACAAAATCGCCTCTGTAATTTAAGAACTACCTTTGAAAATGAACTTTTACTGAGTTAACAGACTAAAGAAAAAAAGTATATTTACTTGACAGAAAAGTTCCAACAGATGATTACAAAAATTTTTCTAAGCAAAAGCTTTTTGTTTTATTAAGTGAATCTCTACCTTCACAGCTTTCAAAGCCTCGCCTGGACCATCTGTATAAATCTGACTCAAGATGGGCAAAAGAAATGCTGCAGTTTTCCCAGACCCTGTTAAAAAAATAATGGCTTATTAAGTTTGAATAATGAAAAAAAAGTATTCTAAATGCCCATTTAGTGAGAAAAAATTTTTTTACTTAATGCCTAATTATGTGACAAATGTATTTATACAACTAACTGAATTATGCTGGATGATTTGTGATCCATTTTTAACAGATCAACATATACTTCTTTGCAATAATATATAGAAGAAGACAACTATTTTTCCTTTTAAACTGGCATCAATTTCTACTTCAAAATTTTTTTGTTATTCTGTAATTGGTAGAATGTCAGCAAACTTTCTGAAGATGAAGACTCTACTAGCAAAGGACGTTGTAGATTATTCTCTCACTTTGCAAAATAAAAGCCATGGATACTAACAGCTGCAAGAAAGCATTATTTTAAAAAACAAATGTTGGTCTTGTCCCAAAGGCCAGTTACATATAAAAGAAGTGATCTACTACTAAAAAAAAAAAAAAAAAGTATAAAAAAATGACAAATGGTTTAAATTTATAATATTTACATACACATACTCATACAAAAAGCTCAGTACATAACCAAAGTTAAGATTTGCACTTTTTTACCTATGCCAAATTCTAATACAAAACAGACAAAACAGTACTACAGCCCTCTCGGTCCCCAACTCATAAAACACTAAAGGATGACAAGCACCTTTTCCTTTCTCAAGATCCCAGGCTCTTCCCTGACTATACATTTCCTATCCCAATTATATTGCTAACTTTCCCTCCACTGACTGCATAATTTTCCCCTGCTGTGTACTCAGTGGAAAGTCAGCAATATCAACTAGCTGACAATATTGCTATAGTGTTCTCTAAGATGCCCTGATAAAAACACTAGTTTTATCAGAAGTATTGAAAGGCTTAATCAAGTTAAATACAGGACACAGGCCTCTCTATATAATATACTGTTTTTACAAAGCTAGTTCAGGTATTCTTTATTAATGAACTTACCTGTTTGGGCACAAGCCATCAGGTCTCTTTTCTCTTTAATAATGGGAATGGCATGTTTTTGCACTGGAGTAGGACGTGTATAACGAGTAAGCTCAATGTTTCCCATAATAATTTCTCCCATTGCAATATCGCTGAACTGTTAATAAAATAAAATTTAACCTGATCAATCAAATAAATATACAAACTAGATAGAAATGCCTTAATGTTCTGCTGCAATTTGTTTTATATTAATGTTAGAATGGAAATAACTCACTAAATATCTGTTTGTGATTAAATGTACAGCTGCTTTGGATTTTAGGTGAAAATATCCAGTTATTTGTAGGAAAATAGACTTCTGAAAGTCTAATATACAACAAAGTAGTTCTGAGGTTTTCTGTATATTTGACATGTTTCCTATTTTAGGATTCCTCAAAATGGTGACATTAGTCACCAGTCTCTCCTTTCTCATAACGCAGATAAAGGGGAGTCTCAGTCTCTCCTTTCTCATAACCCAATAAAATTTTCAGCAGTAATTGTAAACGACAGTTAAAAAGTCAAATAAAATACTTACACTTTCAATGTGTGGAGGACAGTTATTGCCAGTTACCTCTACTGGTATATCATCGTATTTCTCAAAGTTAATCCCAGTGTTTCCCCCAGAAAAGAGCTCCCTGAAATGAAATGATTGTTATATGTACGACACTAGATGGTAAGTTTCCTATCAACATAAATATCAAAAACTTACTGCTCCAAGCGTTCACTTGGTGGAAGTGGTTTTGACCAATCATCATCATCTGACTTGTCACACCAACGACTGTGTCCGCTACGCTCATATCTGCCAAAGCCAGTTCTGTCACGATTGCCAATACCTTCACAGTCATTCCGCCCACGATCATCAAACCTAAACAGCACAAGCAAACCGATTACAGAGTGTCATTTAGCCCATATCATATTATCACCTCTCCAAAAACATAGCTGCATATTAGTAATTCAATTATTCATCACAAGTAACCTTCAACTGAGTGAAAGTGCAGGTGAAGTTGCTCAGTCGTGTCCGACTCTTTGAGACCTCATGGACTGCAGCCTACCAGGCTCCTCCCTCCTTGGGATTCTCCAGGCAAGAGTATTGGAGTGGGTTGCCATTTCCTTCTCCAAGTAACCTTAAAGATGCCAGTAACTCAATATTGGGTGACTCGTTTGTGAAATAGGATCTAATTTAGCTGAGGTTATCTGTAATTTATACATATTTAATTGAAAAACAAAGGCATAACATTAATGTCAAGAAATATATGGATATATATACATCAAGCAGCATACTCTTACTAATTTTAATTCCTGTTAAACAGACTAAAACCTTTTAGTAAAGACCTTTTAAAGAACGAATAACCAATATTTTGCTTAAAATCTACTGTATAGGGTGACCTCCCTGGTGGTTCAGAGATTAATATTCTGTGTTTCCATTGCAGAGGACATGCGTTTGATTCCCGATAAGATCCCAATATGCAGCATGGCAAAGCACAGAGGGGAGGGAAACCTACTAATCTATAATGGAAAAATAGTCTACTAATGAAAAACAACATAATTAAATGTCATGGAAAGTACAAAGAATGAGAACACATCAAATTAAGAGTTGATTCCTGAAATGCTATGTTATATACACTTAAAAAATGCCAATAATTTACCTTCCCCTTGATCCACTTCCTCGATCACTGAAGTAACTGGGTCTTCCTCTTGACTCTCGAGATCCAAAGCTGCTGTAGGCATCCTTTTCTTTACTACAGCTCCACCTTGAACTGTCTTTACCATAAAATCCTTCCAAAAAAGGTTAAGAGTTAGAAAAGGTGACTTTTACAAGTTTCCTGTCTTTTCAAAGACAGAGTTTTTCTTTGTCTTATCCTTGTGACTTACACCAAAGGGCACTGAAATTACTAGCAAAGCACTGGAAAAGAAAATCAAGGTTGAGAAGTGTTTTCACTAGCAAACAGAATTTTCTATCTTAAATCCTCTTTTCCATTAAAAAATTACCGTAATAAGCAAAAAAACCTCACAAAAGAACGACAATCACTGAATGAATACCACCGCTGAGAAGATAATAGCTGTGAAAGTACGCCAGTGAAAGTTTGGGCTCAAAGCTGGTTAATAGGAATAAGAAATTCACATGATATAAAATTACATGAATATTTCTGAAGTTAAGAAGTACTAATTTTTGAAAACAGAAAGCACACACAAAAAAATATGTACACATTCCAAAAGTGACATCATTCTTACAGCTTTAATTTTCAAAGCAAAAAAAGTTGAATAACCACTCACCTTTAGATGCTTCCCTATTCCTTAAGTGAGGAGGTATATAGCGCCCTTCTATTAAGAGAAAATGTAAAATTAAAAATTGATCAGAATCCCCTACACATAGCTGGTCCTAGGGATTTTCCTGTTGATCAAGTAAGATTCTGTGTTCCCACTGTAGATCATACATAGGTTAGCTTCCTGGTCAGGAAACCAAGATCTCACATGCCTTGTGGCATCCCAAATCAAACAAAAAACTCATTCTAGAAAACACTTTTAAAACAGCTATTCTTTGAATTTAATTAAGAAAAAACCTCCTAAAACTAAACATATTTCACCAACTATTTGCTAGGTCACTTCAGTCGTGTCCAACTCTGTGCGACCCCATAGACTGCAGCCCACCAGGCTCCACTGTCCCTGGGATTCTCAAGGCAAGAACACTGGAGTGGGTTGCCACTTCCTTCTCCAATGCATGAAGAGTGAAAAGGGAAAGTGAAGTCGCTCAGTTGTGTCCGACTCTTAGTGACCCCATGGACTGTAGCCCACCAGGCTCCTCCATCCATGGGATTTTCCAGGCAAGAGTACTGGAGTGGGCTGCCATTGCCTTCTCCTTAACAGCTACTGCTAAGTCTGCTAAGTTGCTTCAGTCGTGCCCAACTCTGTGCGACCCCATGGACTGCAGCCTACCAGGCTCCTCCGTCCATGGGATTTTCCAGGCATGAGTAGTGGAGTGGGTTGCCACTGGCTTCTCCTAACAGCTACTAGTATATAATTATTTTGAAAGACACTGGTCTTTCAGAAAATTGTCCCATGAAACATAAGCTTTAACAAATATAACCATTACTATATAATAAAACAGGCTACTAGGAGAGATGGTATATATGCCCTAAGTCTGTTAACCAATTTCAACTCAGCTGTGTCTCTTTTGGCAAAACACACATTAAACAATTTAAACAATGAGAACTGGAAAGAAAAGATGATTTTAAGGAGGAACTGATAGGAAACCCTATTAAAACTAATCTCTAACTTTAATTGAGATTAAGTACTTCAAAACTGGTGATATAATTAAATCTTTTTAAAATTCATATAGTGACAAACAACATATCAACTAACCAGACTTTAAGAGGCTTTTCAGAGTGCACCAACTGCTCTCTTGGAAATCAAGGTACAAGCTGAGATATGCTATCACAAACTTTCTGTCGCTATCCACTTATTCCTGTCCCTATCTGTTTAACAGTGACATTAACTTAACCAGTAGCAAATAAAAACATAGCAGAAACACTACTCTTTTCCCAAGATTTAACTTTTCAAATAAACTCTTAATAACATGGTTAATATTTCAAGTTCTAATTACCACCTGCTGCTGCTAAATCGCTTCAGTCATGTCCAACTCTGTGACCCCATAGATGGCAGCCCACCAGGCTCTGCTGTCACTGGGATTCTCCAGGCAAGAGCACTGGAGTGGTAGCCATTTCCTTCCCCAATGTATGAAAGTGAAAAGTGAAAGTGAAGTGAAAGTGAAAGTGAAAAGTGAAGTCCAACTCTTCGGGACCCCACAGACTGCAGCCTACCAAGCTCCTCCATCCATGGGGTTTTCCAGGCGAGAGTACTGGAGTGGGTTGCCATTACCTTCTCCAAATTACCACCTAAGAATTAGTAAAGCCAGGTTCCATCAGAAAGGCTCAGTTTCTTCCTGGGAAATGAGCAACAGCCATAACACACAATTGCACAGGTTCCCATTATTAGCTTTAACATACTTCAAGTTCGGGTCAATTCAAAAGAGAGATCAACATATCCTCACCTCCATGTCTGATAAGGATTCATACTGAGTATAAGAGGTTTTCTAAAAGTGTGCATATTAACATTCTTTGGAATGATTAAGAGTTTATCTCTTAAAAGATAAGAACTGGAAAAGAACTAACTAGTCTTTTATCATCCAAACATGCCAAATTACTTTATAAACTTACATGGTCACAGAATGGTTTTTGAATTTAAAATTAGTAAGTATAATGAGATATTAACAGATTCTAAACAAAAATTTTACTTACTGTTAGCTGTACTTCCTCCTCCACTCTGATTATTATCAGAGTTCAGGTTTAGATCAGCCAACTAGGAGAACAGAGATATTAATAGTTTACATGCTGAAAAAAGGAAAAATCAAGCACAGACAGCATTATAAAAGACAAATTAAAAGTCCTAAATTTCTGTCATACACAGTATCATTACAAGCTCTTATTTTTAACACTGTGTAGAAGTCTACAAATTATGGCAAAGACAAAAAGTAGGACTTGCATGCCAAGAATACGCAAGTACATATACTTCAAATACATTCATCCAAAACAAGTTTTCCCAAGTAATTCTGCATAGTAAAATCTCCTCAGTCACTAAAAGTTATAGTCTCAAAGTCACTTGTTTTCTGGGCAAGCTGAAGATTCCTTAACTTCTTTATTCCCTAAATACTATATCACTTAAAAACAAAGAAAAATTTATAAAGTTTTCAATTCAAAGAAATCTGCAATCAGCAACAGCACCTTAAAAAATGTTTTAAAATTTATATTGCAGCAGTGTGCAACTTTTTAATTCAAATAAATTCATAAGCAGCAGCAGCAGCACCACCTATCACTTGGTGCGTAATGTGACATTTATTATTGTTACCATTTAATGTTTACCATACTGTGAAGGCAGTATTTATTATCTGCCATTTTATGCTAAATGCAGAGACTGGCCAAATAACATTAAAAGTTTATACAAGAAAGGCACCTTTAATTTCACTTCATTCAGTTCAGTCACTCAGTTGTGTCTGACTCTTTCAACCCCATGAATCGCAGCACACCAGGCCTCCCTGTCACCATCTCCCAGAGTTCACACAGACTCACATCCATCGAGTCAGTGATGCCATCCAGCCATCTCATCCTCTGTCGTCCCCTTCTCCTCCTGTCCCTAATCCCTCCCAGCATCAGTCTTTTCCAATGAGTCAACTTTTCTCATGAGGTGCCAAAGTACTGGAGTTTCAGCTTTATCATCATTCCTTCCAAAGAACACCCAGAGCTGATCTCCTTCAGAATGGACTTGGATCTCATTACCTGTCCCTTTATACTGATGGATTTCAATACTGTAGAAAAGTTTCACTTTACTGAGTTTCATAAAAACAAAACAAGAAGTAAAAATAATGGAAAATCATACATGTCAGAATAAAATTTAAAAAGCACAAACGATCAAGGAGCAATACTGACGCCTATCTGCTAAAGGAAATGGGCGATATAATGTTTATACATACACACATTAAAAGTTTAATAATATTGCCAAATAGCACAAATCATCATCAAAGACATTACTTCTCCACACCGAATCTTGTTACTACTAAATTATAATAACCCAAGGGATAGTTTATGAACACTTAAACGGTTTATTTTAAAAGTTAAAGTTAAATGTAAAAGTTTCCCATGTACACAGGAAACACCACAAATGTTTGTGTATCAGATTTTCAACCACTGCAGTCTCTTTAACCCATTAAATTACAGCACAGCATACTTAGTGAGTGGATACAATCCAACATTAGAGAGAAAATACCCTCAAAGAAGCACCAATCAAATCCCACCAATTATATACTACTGAGAAATAAAATTTGGGAGCAAGTAGTGTTACGAGGCTTTGTTTAACGACTTACAAGACAGATATCTTGTGAAAGGTTTATGTCCTAGGTCAATATCCATCACTAAACGAGCAAAACAAAAGTTCAGAAAAGTTGAACACTTAAGAGTTAAAAACCCTGGAGTTTTTCTGAAGGCAACAACGCGAGGATGAAAAACCCGAGAGTTTTTCTGAAGGCAACAGCGCGAGGATGAAATAGATTTCTCAGAAATGCAAAACAAGTCTGTAAAAATCACTCTTCTTAGATACCGTACTCTCTTCCGAATTCCGAACATCTCAAAGGAAAGCAACAGACTGATAATACGTTTTGACTGATATATTTTAATGTTATCCACGTTAGGAACAGGAAAGCAATAATATGTCGTTTTCCTGCTAATCGCCTCTTTTCTAGTTATTTTCTCTCAGATGAAAGTCAAAAACAAACGCTTAACCTTAGGATACGTTCAACACAGTACGACGACTCAAAAGTTAACACCCTCTGGTGAACAGCCATTCAGTAACTTTTTCAGTAAAGGTAACACCGCAAATCTCTAACCTCCCACCAGCTTCCCGATCCACTAGTGTACGTCAGCAAGCGGCGACCGTTTCCTCCTCCCCTTCCCACTTCCGCGTCCTCTGCGTCACAAAGCTTTCCATTCCGGAAACAGGACCTCATCACCTGGGGTACTCAAAGTACAGCGGAAAGAAGTCCGGGAGGGAAATAAGAACAAAACTGCCGTTTTATTTTCTAAAATAAAGTTGTCCCCCAGGGTCCTACAGGTACAAACCATGCAAGCGTAAGGCTTCAGTGAGCGGAGCGCAGCGCTGTAAAACAACAAAAGCGGCTGCCATTGCTTCGGAATAAGGCCCAGTGCCCAACCCCCTTCCCACTTAGTTCCGTAGGCCTGTATACCAACGACACCTCTGTGACTGAAATTAGTGCCATACAGCCAAAGCCAAGAATCTCAAAAGAAAAAAAGTGGGCCAATACCGCGTACCTCCAGTCATCACTAATCAGTTGGTACTAGCAAAAACACGCCGCTCCCAGATCGCGCAAACACAAAATCCGCCATTGTCTGTGGCCATGATACACTACGTAAAGGAAGTCAGAAGGCTACCAACTAGTTTTTTCCTCCACGCCGCCTCCCCTGCCCCCCCACCAATGCCTTAAGTCGCTTTTTCCCATCGTTTGCTCACTGTCCAACCACAGCCAGATAAAGGAACCAGCACAGGGAAGAGGAAGGTGTAAAATCAACACTGTTCCATAAGTCAAATTAATCCTGAGAAAAATCCCCAAGGAGAAAGGCGAGATAGGAACATTTTGACTCACCTGCTCATCCATCTCCTTAACTTTTTTCACCGCCTCATGACTCATGCCTGAAGAAAACCGCGAACTCAGTCTCAAACGGCTTATCTAGCGTATCCGTATTTCAAACGACGCCCGCGGGATCCGGCGCACAGCTTGGCCTGCCGGAAACAAACTCTCTTCAACGGTTTTACGCCAATACGTAACCGTGCGTCTGCCTTTCCGATTGGAGGAACCCCACCCCCGCCCAATTCCTTTAAATCTACCGTTACTTCTTTCCGGCCAAGTCGCGTTAGCTAAGTCATAATCTCGCGGGATTAGGTTGGGCTGCGGGACTTGCTACAGCAAAGGAAAGTTAGCAGGTGCAGGAATAGAAGGTTAGCAGATGTGCCATAACCACACCCAGGGCAAGCACCTATGTGACTGAGCTTGTTCTCCAGTCATGTGCTATGGACGTGTCCAGGCCCTGTCTCTTCTACACCCCTCCCCTCTCCCCCCCAACCCCCCGAGGTGGTGGAATTTTGCGGAACTAGCAGTCTCCCTCTTTCAACCACTTCCGGATGGATGTTAACGTAACACAAGTACACCTCAATCCTCTTTACCCTCGCCCCGCCCTCGTAGTTTCCCAGCTCCTTCTAAAGTTCTGCGATGCCCTTCTCTTTTAGTTCCACGAATCTGAATTTCTGTAAAATGTCTCTGTTTCAAATACCCTCTCCCACCTTTAGGAAGCTTCACAATGTTGAAATTCTTAAAAATCCCTGAATCCAAGAAGGTTGAGGAACACTTGTCCGCAGGTGTCCAGCGTGTTGGTCATTTCGTACACTGATCAACGATAACGAATAGGCGAAAAAAATAGGAGGCGGTCAGATGGCCTTAAAGGAGGGTGGATAGATACTGGGGGAAAGCGGGGTGGGGATAGGAGGGAAACGGATAGGGAGACCGCAGCAAGTGTTGGGGTCCAGACTCTGCCACGCTGCGGGGGCTTGGCCAGAAACCCAAGGCCCGTCCAGTTTACTGGCAACGACTGTGCCCTTCAAGTTTCTAATGTTCACGCGTCATGCAGTGACGTAACAATTGAACAATTATACGTTGACTGACCTGTTGATAACGCACCTTTGAGGGTTGCTGGTTTACCCCCTGCCTCACAGCGGAGATTTTAAGTATTTTATTTTACTGGATAAGGTTTCACTGGATCTAGGCCTGGTGGCAACTAGTAGTGCACTACTCCAAAACCACAGGGCCCTGGGGGGTTGATATCTATACTGTGGAGACCCAGCCGACTTAGGTCTGTTTGCGGCACCAAATCAGCCTGCTGAACAGCCAAGTGGTTGGATCTAGGCTCGCTGTGATCGTCAGGCTTCTGTAATGGGTGTGAAACGTAAAGAAATGTGCTCCTGCAGTGGGAGGAAACGCTTCTGTGGCCATCTCCAGTCCCCTAGAAGTTGCAGCGCTATGGGGCCTTTACATGGAAGAAAACATGTTGAATGAGTTCAGGATACGTTTTAGTTCAGTTCAGTTCAGTTGAGTTCAGTTCAGTCGCTCAGTTGTGTCCGACTCTTTGCGACCCCATGAATCGCAGCACGCCAGGCCTCCCTGTCCAACACTAACTCCGGAGTTCACTCAGACTCACGTCCATCGAGTCCGTGATGCCATCCAGCCATCTCATCCTCGGCCGTCCCCTTCTCCTCATGCCCCCAATCCCTCCCAGTATCAAGAGTCTTTTCCAATGAGTCAACTCTTCGCATGAGGTGGCCAAAGTACTGGAGTTTCAGCTTTAGCATCATTCCTTCCAAAGAAATCCCAGGGTTGATCTCCTTCAGAATGGACTGGTTGGATCTTCTTGCAGTC